>CM038705.1:52748084-52765584 GCA_021613375.1 Megaleporinus macrocephalus | reverse complement strand
GGTAAGTGTAGGTAAGTGTAGGTGTAGGTAAGTATAGGTGTAGGTAAGTGTAGGTGTAGGTGTAGGTGTAGGTAAGTGTAGGTGTAGGTAGGTCCAGGTGTAGGTAAGTGGAGGTGTAGGTGTAGGTAAGTGTAGGTGTAGGTATAGGTATAGGTAAGTGTAGGTGTAGGTGTAGGTAAGTGTAGGTGTAGGTATAGCTAAGTGTAGGTGTTGGTATAGGTAAGTGTAGGTGTAGGTATAGGTAAGTGTAGGTGTAGGTAGGTGTAGGTGTAGGTAAGTGTAGGTGTAGATAAGTGTAGGTGTAGGTAGGTGTAGGTGTAGGTAAAGGTAAGTGTAGGTGTAGGTAAGTGTAGGTATAGGTAAGTGTAGGTGTAGGTAAGTGTAAGTGTAGGTGTAGGTAAGTGTAGGTGTAGGTAAAGGTAAGTGTAGGTGTAGGTAGGTGTAGGTGTAGGTAAGTGTAGGTGTAGGTATAGGTATAGGTAAGTGTAGGTGTAGGTGTAGGTAAGTGTAGGTGTAGGTATAGCTAAGTGTAGGTGTTGGTATAGGTAAGTGTAGGTGTAGGTATAGGTAAGTGTAGGTGTAGGTAGGTGTAGGTGTAGGTAAGTGTAGGTGTAGGTAAGTGTAGGTGTAGGTAGGTGTAAGTGTAGGTGTAGGTGTAGGTGTTTGGGAGTGATGTAGGCCTGTATGAGTGTGTCTTCTCACCCAGCTCAAAGATCTGCAGCGGGAGGGTGAAGAACCCAGATCGGGGGGAGTAGGGGTTGTTTTGTCCAGGTGGTGTACACACCTCCTCACAGGGGGGGAGGAGCAACAGGAAGGACACACCCTCCCCAAATTCAACCACCTCTTGAACGTACACACGGAAATCCTGTGCCTGAGAGACAGAGTGAGACAGAGAGAGTGAGACAATGTGGGCTTTGTTGATAACTGGGGGTAAGTGTGTACAGGGCAGTAGTGTGTACAGGGCAGTAGTGTGTACAGGGCAGTGGTGTGTACAGAGCAGTAGTGTGTACAGAGCAGTAGTGTGTACAGGGCAGTAGTGTGTACAGGGCAGTAGTGTGTACAGAGCAGTAGTGTGTACAGGGCAGTAGTGTGTACAGGGCAGTGGTGTGTACAGGGCAGTGGTGTGTACAGGGCAGTGGTGTGTACAGGGCAGTAGTGTGTACAGGGCAGTAGTGTGTACAGGGCAGTAGTGTGTACAGGGCAGTGGTGTGTACAGGGCAGTAGTGTGTACAGGGCAGTGGTGTGTACAGGGCAGTAGTGTGTACAGGGCAGTAGTGTGTACAGGGCAGTGGTGTGTACAGGGCAGTAGTGTGTACAGGGCAGTGGTGTGTACAGGGCAGTAGTGTGTACAGGGCAGTGGTGTGTACAGGGCAGTGGTGTGTACAGAGCAGTAGTGTGTACAGGGCAGTGGTGTGTACAGAGCAGTGGTGTGTACAGGGCAGTAGTGTGTACAGGGCAGTAGTGTGTACAGGGCAGTAGTGTGTACAGGGCAGTGGTGTGTACAGGGCAGTAGTGTGTACAGGGCAGTAGTGTGTACAGAGCAGTAGTGTGTACAGGGCAGTAGTGTGTACAGGGCAGTGGTGTGTACAGGGCAGTAGTGTGTACAGGGCAGTAGTGTGTACAGAGCAGTAGTGTGTACAGGGCAGTAGTGTGTACAGGGCAGTGGTGTGTACAGGGCAGTAGTGTGTACAGGGCAGTGGTGTGTACAGGGCAGTAGTGTGTACAGGGCAGTGGTGTGTACAGGGCAGTGGTGTGTACAGGGCAGTAGTGTGTACAGGGCAGTAGTGTGTACAGGGCAGTAGTGTGTACAGGGCAGTGGTGTGTACAGGGCAGTAGTGTGTACAGGGCAGTAGTGTGTACAGAGCAGTAGTGTGTACAGGGCAGTGGTGTGTACAGGGCAGTGGTGTGTACAGGGCAGTGGTGTGTACAGGGCAGTGGTGTGTACAGGGCAGTAGTGTGTACAGGGCAGTAGTGTGTACAGAGCAGTAGTGTGTACAGGGCAGTGGTGTGTACAGGGCAGTAGTGTGTACAGGGCAGTGGTGTGTACAGGGCAGTAGTGTGTACAGGGCAGTGGTGTGTACAGGGCAGTAGTGTGTACAGGGCAGTGGTGCCGGGACTTTCAAGTCTCCTTTGAAAAATTCTGCTAATCTGTTTCAAAGAACCGGTTCCAGAAACAGGAGTGAGCGGCGGCGCACTCCCCTCTCACTCCACTCTCACCCTGGCTATACATCCAAACACTGAAATAGTATCTCTCAAATTAGCAGTTATCCACCTTTGATCATGAAACCTAACCTTGATCCCTACGAGGTGTCCAATTATAGAGCCGTCTCAGACCTTCCTTTATCTCCTCGCTCGCACAGAAAGCTCAGCAGCTGTGCTCGAACTCGTACTGCACATGAATCACATACATGAAATATCTCAGTCAGGACTTAGCGCTAATCTTAGCACAAAGACAGAGGACCGTCCAGCACTGTCCCCGACCAGCGTCCCACATAAATCACCATATTCTACCAGACGGACCAGAAAGTCGTGTTCCCAACAGAAGTTCACACAGAGGGAAAACTCCCTGTAGCGGCGTTCCACAAGGCTCTCCTCTAGGATCCCTGCTTTTACTGGTTTCCAGTCCCTGCAAAATTTTTAAGGATTCAAAAAGACTTCGCAACACGTGTGACATGAGAACGAAATTTAGTGCCTAAAGATCCAGCATAAAATATAACAAAGAAGAAAATACAATAAAGAAAATATAAAAATAAAAACATAACAACCACTAAAAATAGGGGTCACTCCGGGAGTGTGAGGAGCCACTGCACTCCCATCTTCGATACCTTCACTACAGCCATACTCACTTCCATGGGCGTGGCTGTGGGGGGGAAGTGGACCTGACTACCCCGGCCGAGTGAAAATCCAGAGTTTAATAGTGTACTGGCATGGATAGGGGCCCACTGACACTGAGAGTGTACAGGGCCCAGAATTTGCTGCTCCGTCCCTGCTCACTCCTACTACCAGGGAATAGTAATGAGAGGAGTGAAGTTGTACTTCACTATAAGACACGAGGGGCACCTTCGTACTGGGGGGTGATTATTACTCGAGAGACAAACCAGCCCTGCTCGTCCTAATCAATCAAACTTCAGATCTCAAAAACATCCACCTGGTGCCTTCAGAACACAACAAACTAACCTTTATACATCTACATAGCTAACATGGAGCCTTTACTCATACCTACACTGTATGGCCAAAAGTATTAGGACACCTCTATGAGCTTCTTGGAAATTCCAGACAAGCTCTTTCCAAAACCATGGGCAACAATAACGAGCTCCACTCCTCTGAACAGGTTTTCCACAGGAGTTTGGAGAGAATTTGTTCCCATTCAGTCAAAACAGTGTGTGAGGCTCTGATGTTGGACGAGACGGACCGGCGCACAATCCGTGTTCCAATTAATCCCTAAGCTGTTCAGTCTGTTTGAGGTCTGGGCTCTGCTGCAGCCCACCGGAATCCCCCCACACCAAAGTGGTCCAGCCGCGTTGTTATGCAGGGCCGCTTGAAAGTTGGGGAGCTCATCTTGTGAATTTCTGTAAATATTATATGACGAAGAATGATTACATCTTCAATCAACTCATAACCACAGCTGGAGAGAACCTTAGAACACAAACACACTTTATCTAGTACTTCACCATTTACTGACCAACCACTGTACTGACCACTACACCACCATACTAACCACTACACCACCATACTGACCACTACACCACCATACTGACCACTACACCACCATACTAACCACTACACCACCATACTAACCACTACACCACCATACTAACCACTACACCACCGTACTAACCACTACACCACCATACTAACCACTACACCACCATACTAACCACTACACCACCATACTAACCACTACACCACCATACTAACCACTACACCACCATACTAACCACTACACCACCATACTGACCACTACACCACCATACTAACCACTACACCACTATACTAACTACTACACCACCATACTAACCACTACACCACCATACTGACCACTACACCACCGAACTGACCACTACACCACCATACTGACCACTACACCACCATACTAACCACTACACCACCATACTGACCACTACACCACCATACTAACCACTACACCACCATACTGACCACTACACCACCATACTAACCACTACACCACCATACTGACCACTACACCACCATACTAACCACTACACCACCATACTGACCACTACACCACCATACTAACCACTACACCACCATACTGACCACACCACCACACTAACCACTACACTACCTTACTAACCACTACACCACCACACTAACCACTACACTACCTTACTAACCACTACACCACCGTACTAACCACTACACCACCGTACTAACCACTACACCACCATACTGACCAGTACACCACCATACTAACCACTACACCACCATACTGACCACTACACCACCGTACTAACCACTACACCACCATACTGACCACTACACCACCATACTAACCACTACACCACCATACTGACCACTACACCACCATACTGACCACTACACCACCATACTGACCACTACACCACCGAACTGACCACTACACCACCGTACTAACCACTACACCACCATACTGACCACTACACCACCATACTGACCACTACACCACCATACTGACCACTACACCACCATACTAACCACTACACCACCATACTGACCACTACACCACCGAACTGACCACTACACCACCATACTGACCACTACACCACTGTACTAACCACTACACCACCATACTAACCACTACACCACCATACTGACCACTACACCACCGAACTGACCACTACACCACCGAACTGACCACTACACCACCATACTGACCAACCACTGTACTAACCACTACACCACCATACTGACCAACCACTGTACTGACCACTACACCACCATACTGACCACTACACCACCGAACTGACCACTACACCACCGTACTAACCACTACACCACCATACTGACCACTACACCACCATACTGACCACTACACCACCATACTAACCACTACACCACCATACTGACCACTACACCACCATACTAACCACTACACCACCATACTGACCACTACACCACCACACTGACCACTACACCACCATACTGACCACTACACCACCATACTGACCAATACACCACCATACTGACCACTACACCCCCATACTAACCACTACACCACCATACTAACCACTACACCACCATACTGACCACTACACCACCGTACTGACCACTACACCACCATACTGACCACTACACCACCGTACTAACCACTACACCACCGTACTGACCACTACACCACCATACTGACCACTACACCACCGTACTAACCACTACACCACCATACTAACCACTACACCACCATACTAACCACTACACCACCACACTAACCACTACACCACCATACTAACCACTACACCACCATACTAACCACTACACCACCATACTGACCACTACACCACCACACTAACCACTACACCACCATACTGACCACTACACCATCTTACTAACCACTACACCACCATACTAAGCACTACACCACCATAATAACCACTACACCACCATACTGACCACTACACCACCTTACTAACCACTACACCACCATACTAAGCACTACACCACCATAATAACCACTACACCACCATACTGACCACTACACCACCATACTGACCACTACACCACCGTACTAACCACTACACCACCGAACTGACCACTACACCACCGTACTAACCACTACACCACCATACTAACCACTACACCACCATACTGACCACTACACCACCATACTAACCACTACACCACCGTACTGACCACTACACCACCATACTGACCACTACACCACCGTACTAACCACTACACCACCATACTAACCACTACACCACCATATTAACCTCTACAACACCATACTGACCACTACACCACCGAACGGACCACTACACCACCGTACTAACCACTACACCACCATACTAACCACTACACCACCATACTAACCACTACACCACCATACTGACCACTACACCACCATACTAACCACTACACCACCATACTAACCACTACACCACCATACTGACCACTACACCACCACACTAACCACTACACCACCATACTGACCACTACACCACCTTACTAACCACTACACCACCATACTAACCACTACACCACCATAATAACCACTACACCACCATACTGACCACTACACCACCATACTAACCACTACACCACCATACTAACCACTACACCACCATACTAACCACTACACCACCATAATAACCACTACACCACCATACTAACCACTACACCACCATACTGACCACTACACCACCACACTAACCACTACACCACCATACTGACCACTACACCACCTTACTAACCACTACACCACCATACTAACCACTACACCACCATAATAACCACTACACCACCATACTAACCACTACACCACCACACTAACCACTACACCACCATACTAACCACTACACCACCATACTAACCACTACACCACCATAATAACCACTACACCACCATACTAACCACTACACCACCATACTGACCACTACACCACCACACTAACCACTACACCACCATACTGACCACTACACCACCTTACTAACCACTACACCACCATACTAAGCACTACACCACCATAATAACCACTACACCACCATACTGACCACTACACCACCTTACTAACCACTACACCACCATACTAAGCACTACACCACCATAATAACCACTACACCACCATACTGACCACTACACCACCATACTGACCACTACACCACCATACTGACCACTACACCACCGTACTGACCACTACACCACCATACTGACCACTACACCACCATATTAACCTCTACACCACCATACTGACCACTACACCACCGAACGGACCACTACACCACCGTACTAACCACTACACCACCGTACTAACCACTACACCACCATACTAACCACTACACCACCATACTGACCACTACACCACCATACTAACCACTACACCACCATACTAACCACTACACCACCATACTGACCACTACACCACCACACTAACCACTACACCACCATACTGACCACTACACCACCTTACTAACCACTACACCACCATACTAACCACTACACCACCATAATAACCACTACACCACCATACTGACCACTACACCACCATACTGACCACTACACCACCGTACTAACCACTACACCACCGAACTGACCACTACACCACCGTACTAACCACTACACCACCATACTAACCACTACACCATCGTACTAACCACTACACCATCTTACTAACCACTACACCACCATACTAACCACTACACCACCGTACTGACCACTACACCACCATACTGACCACTACACCACCATACTGACCACTACACCACCGTACTGACCACTACACCACCATACTAACCACTACACCACCGTACTACCACTACACCACTGTACTGACCACTACACCACCATACTAACCACTACACCACCATACTAACCACTACACCACCATACTGACCACTACACCACCGAACTGACCACTACACCACCGTACTAACCACTACACCACCATACTAACCACTACACCACCATACTAACCACTACACCACCATACTAACCACTACACCACCATACTGACCACTACACCACCATACTAACCACTACACCACCATACTAACCACTACACCACCATACTAACCACTACACCACCATACTAACCACTACACCACCGAACTGACCAACCAGGTCTCATAAGGCTGTTGGAGAACTATCTCTGATGAGTCTGCTCCTCTTCGTCAGGAAATTCAACATCATGCAAATATCACTGTATCATATACGAAGTGCATCCACTGTGTGATGTTTTAAAATAAATACGTTGAATGAATGAAAATTGCTAACCATAAATAAATGGACAGGCTGTTTTTGTGTTTGTGTGTCAATACCCACGTGCGCACCTGATTGTTGGGAATATTGATGCGTCCAAGCAGCTCTTTAGCAGCGCTGCGTAACTCCAGTAGGAGGCGATGTGGAGCGCTCTGCTCATCAGAACAGACTTCTTCAGTGTCTTCCAGTGAACGCACAGACTGAAGCCACTGCCATTCCTCCCTAACACATACAAACAGACCATTTACACAAAAACAACCACTCTACAGTACCCAATAATCCACACACTCACTCTGACAGACTGTAATACACTACAGGAGGCGTAGGGGGCGACGGTGGTTCTGACAGACTGTAATACACTACAGGAAGCGTAGGGGGCGACGGTGGTTCTGACAGACTGTAATACACTACAGGAAGCGTAGGGGGCGACGGTGGTTCTGACAGACTGTAATACACTACAGGAAGCGTAGGGGGCGACGGTGGTTCTGACAGACTGTAATACACTACAGGAAGCGTAGGGGGCGACGGTCGTTCTGACAGACTGTAATACACTACAGGAAGCGTAGGGGGCGACGGTGGTTCTGACAGACTGTAATACACTACAGGAAGCGTAGGGGGCGACGCTGGTTCTGACAGACTGTAATACACTACAGGAAGCGTAGGGGGCGACGGTGGTTCTGACAGACTGTAATACACTACAGGAAGCGTAGGGGGCGACGGTCGTTCTGACAGACTGTAATACACTACAGGAAGCGTAGGGGGCGACGGTGGTTCTGACAGACTGTAATACACTACAGGAAGCGTAGGGGGCGACGGTGGTTCTGACAGACTGTAATACACTACAGGAAGCGTAGGGGGCGACGGTGGTTCTGACAGACTGTAATACACTACAGGAAGCGTAGGGGGCGACGGTGGTTCTGACAGACTGTAATACACTACAGGAAGCGTAGGGGGCGACGGTGGTTCTGACAGACTGTAATACACTACAGGAAGCGTAGGGGGCGACGGTGGTTCTGACAGACTGTAATACACTACAGGAAGCGTAGGGGGCGACGGTCGTTCTGACAGACTGTAATACACTACAGGAAGCGTAGGGGGCGACGGTGGTTCTGACAGACTGTAATACACTACAGGAAGCATAGGGGGCGACGCTGGTTCTGACAGACTGTAATACACTACAGGAAGCGTAGGGGGCGACGGTGGTTCTGACAGACTGTAATACACTACAGGAAGCGTAGGGGGCGACGGTCGTTCTGACAGACTGTAATACACTACAGGAAGCGTAGGGGGCGACGGTGGTTCTGACAGACTGTAATACACTACAGGAAGCGTAGGGGGCGACGGTGGTTCTGACAGACTGTAATACACTACAGGAAGCGTAGGGGGCGACGGTGGTTCTGACAGACTGTAATACACTACAGGAAGCGTAGGGGGCGACGGTCGTTCTGACAGACTGTAATACACTACAGGAAGCGTAGGGGGCGACGGTCGTTCTGACAGACTGTAATACACTACAGGAAGCGTAGGGGGCGACGGTGGTTCTGACAGACTGTAATACACTACAGGAAGCGTAGGGGGCGACGGTGGTTCTGACAGACTGTAATACACTACAGGAAGCGTAGGGGGCGACGGTGGTTCTGACAGACTGTAATACACTACAGGAAGCGTAGGGGGCGACGGTGGTTCTGACAGACTGTAATACACTACAGGAAGCGTAGGGGGCGACGGTCGTTCTGACAGACTGTAATACACTACAGGAAGTGTGTCAGCGTACCTGGAAACGTGGCTGTTGTCTCGTACTTTGACGTGGCAGAAGACGTTGGGGATCTTGTGAGGCACCAGGACTCTGATCTGCTCCACTGAGCTGCAGAGCTTGACGTAGCCTAGATACAGTCCGGGTGCCAGCAGCTTCCTGCTGCGCCGGTGATACGCCAGCTTCTCCTACGACACAGCACATAGAAATAGTCGAGCCGAACGACGGCAACAACTCTGGACTTGGTAGACCTCCAAACCCACAAACCATGAATAGTGGTCTTGTGCCGGCCAGGGCCGTATTAACCCTGCTGCTGATGTGGCCGGTGACAGCTAAGCAGATCTTCTGCAGACCTGCGTGTGTACTCACGTGCAGGGTGATGAGGAGCGTGTCGAGGGCAGTAGGTTCGTCAGGAGAGGAGATGGACTTGCGCTGGAGCTGCAGCTTGCTGAGTGAAGTCCAGCGCAGGCCTTCCAGAGCACATCCTTCCACCTCCCTCAGCAGCACCAGCAGGGCATTGCCGTGCTTGTCCCTCACAGGCTCGAAGTACACCTGTCCCAGGTCCTGAGTGCCCAACATCGCCTGCAACACAGACGCAGTCCCTGAGTCAATGATGACCTGGAGCAGTGTAGTGCGTCCAGGGTGGTCAGTCCCCCATCATCCAGGATGAACATAAAACACCACCCAGAGGACAAATGTCTTCTGGGTGGTTAGGATGCTCCTGAGCTGTCTCTTCATTACTCGGCATGATGCTAGCCGACAATTTAGCGGACGTAAATTTTAGAATTTAGCGGAATTTGACGGAATTTGACCTCCGCATTTAACCCATCCGTGCAGTGAAACACCCACTAGTGAACATGCACACTAGTGGGCAGTGAGCACACGTGCCTGGAGCAGTGGGCAGCCCTGTCCATGGCGCCCGGGAAGCTGTTGGGGGTTAGGTGCCTTGCTCAAGGGCTCTTCGGTTGTGGCTTGCCAGTCCCGGGGATTGAACCGGCGACAAGACCGGATCCCTAACCTTCAGGCCACGACTGCCCCTTCAGGCCACGACTGCCCCAGTGTTCTCCTCCAAGCGTGTTGAGCTGTCCACTGAGGATTTTGTCAGTAGGTAAGGTCAAGTAAGGTCCCAACAAATGAAGAACTTTGACTCCAAACATTTATGTTATTCTACTTTAACTGTATTTGGTGGAACCACTTGAACCACAAATGTTCTCTTGGGGATCAAGACCTTCAGGATTTGCAGGTACAATTCAGCCGTCCTGGTCCAGATGAAGCAAAACAGGTCCAAACTGTAAAACCACCACCACCATGTTTCACAGATGGGATCAGGTTCTTTACGTAGAAATACAGAACATTCTAAGCTCCACAACCAATTCTATGAGAAACCAGTGGACCGTAGACATTCTGGAGGATCTAGATAGGTATCCGAATATCTGTAATACTATAATATAGGTTCCAGGTGGTTGTTAGGAATGGAAAACAGCGGCGGCGGCAGCAGCTCTATGATAGAAATTACTTTTGATCTTTTTTGAATACTTTTTGAATATTTGTTACGAGAAATTTCTTGATGACATTATGATCCACCAGCTGGACTCCACAGGTGGAGAGCTGGACACTGAACTGATCACAGACTGGTTAGAGGCAAACTAAAGATAAATGTCTGACTGCCTCACACGAAGCATCCACCACATCAAAGCTCCATAATGAAGCTCCTGGACTCTCACTGTCAGTGGAAGCAATGTTATCTTTAAGAAGAAGAAGAAGAAGAAGAAGAGGAAGAAGAAGAAGAGGAAGAGTAACCTGTAGGTGAGCGAGGGCCTGCAGCATTTTAAGGCGAGTCTGTAAAGTGCAGGAGCAGGACAGCTGAGCTGGACCGACACACTGCTGCAGCCAGGAGATCTCCTCCCATAGATACGACACCTACAACACAAACCAGAGCATCAGCAGTCACACATTCACAGTGTCGTAAATTCAGATGGAGGCAGTGTGTGTAGAACAGAGTGGAGGAGATGGAGGCAGTGTGTGTAGAACAGAGTGGAGGAGATGGAGGCAGTGTGTGAGGAACAGAGTGGAGGAGATGGAGGCAGTGTGTGTAGAACAGAGTGGAGGAGATGGAGGCAGTGTGTGAGGAACAGAGTGGAGGAGATGGAGGCAGTGTGTGTAGAACAGAGTGGAGGAGATGGAGGCAGTGTGTGTAGAACAGAGTGGAGGAGATGGAGGCAGTGTGTGAGGAACAGAGTGGAGGAGATGGAGGCAGTGTGTGTAGAACAGAGTGGAGGAGATGGAGGCAGTGCGTGAGGAACAGAGTGGAGGAGATGGAGGCAGTGTGTGTAGAACAGAGTGGAGGAGATGGAGGCAGTGTGTGAGGAACAGAGTGGAGATGGAGGCAGTGTGTGTAGAACAGAGTGGAGGAGATGGAGGCAGTGTGTGAGGAACAGAGTGGAGGAGATGGAGGCAGTGTGTGAAGAACAGAGTGGAGGAGATGGAGGCAGTGTGTGAAGAACAGAGTGGAGGAGATGGAGGCAGTGTGTGAGGAACAGAGTGGAGGAGATGGAGGCAGTGTGTGAGGAACAGAGTGGAGGAGATGGAGGCAGTGTGTGAGGAACAGAGTGGAGGAGATGGAGGCAGTGTGTGAAGAACAGAGTGGAGGAGATAGAGGCAGTGTGTGAAGAACAGAGTGGAGGAGATGGAGGCAGTGTGTGAGGAACAGAGTGGAGGAGATGGAGGCAGTGTGTGTAGAACAGAGTGGAGGAGATGGAGGCAGTGTGTGAGGAACAGAGTGGAGGAGATGGAGGCAGTGTGTGTAGAACAGAGTGGAGGAGATGGAGGCAGTGTGTGAGGAACAGAGTGGAGGAGATGGAGGCAGTGTGTGAGGAACAGAGTGGAGGAGATGGAGGCAGTGTGTGAGGAACAGAGTGGAGGAGATGGAGGCAGTGTGTGTAGAACAGAGTGGAGGAGATGGAGGCAGTGTGTGAGGAACAGAGTGGAGGAGATGGAGGCAGTGTGTGAAGAACAGAGTGGAGGAGATGGAGGCAGTGTGTGAAGAACAGAGTGGAGGAGATGGAGGCAGTGTGTGAGGAACAGAGTGGAGGAGATGGAGGCAGTGTGTGAAGAACAGAGTGGAGGAGATGGAGGCAGTGTGTGAGGAACAGAGTGGAGGAGATGGAGGCAGTGTGTGAGGAACAGAGTGGAGGAGATGGAGGCAGTGTGTGAAGAACAGAGTGGAGGAGATAGAGGCAGTGTGTGAAGAACAGAGTGGAGGAGATGGAGGCAGTGTGTGAAGAACAGAGTGGAGGAGATAGAGGCAGTGTGTGAAGAACAGAGTGGAGGAGATGGAGGCAGTGTGTGAAGAACAGAGTGGAGGAGATAGAGGCAGTGTGTGAAGAACAGAGTGGAGGAGATAGAGGCAGTGTGTGAAGAACAGAGTGGAGGAGATGGAGGCAGTGTGTGAAGAACAGAGTGGAGGAGATGGAGGCAGTGTGTGAAGAACAGAGTGGAGGAGATGGAGGCAGTGTGTGAGGAACAGAGTGGAGGAGATGGAGGCAGTGTGTGAAGAACAGAGTGGAGGAGATGGAGGACTCGGGCGGGTCTGAAAGTGGACCAGCAGCGGCAAACAGTCACTGGGATGTGGACCTTACCAAGACAGCGGACTGGTATCCGGGAGACACTATCAGCATTTCTTGGTTATATAATCAGACTAATCAGTTTTCTGTTCTCTAAGATTCTCTAAAGAGTCTCAGATTCTCCGTCCTAATACTTTTTGTGAGCAGCTCAACATGCAGATCATCAAAGCCAGTACAGCCAGACAGGCTAACAGCTTTTCCCCAGAGCTCCAGCTCATTAACCACAGTCCACACCTTCAATGGAATTAGCAACCTCTGATCGCTGTGATGTCCCAGGTGGTTTTTATTTGTGTTCGTGTATGTATGTACTGTGATGTGTGTGAGTCAGAGCTGTGGTGTCTCTGAGAGAGATGGACGGGAGAGTCGATAAACACACAGATCATAAACTCTTAATCCAAACCGGTGTTTGTAAACAGGACAGCAGACATTTCAGAAATCTGACGTATCAGTATCTCGTTACGGATTTCTGAATGAATATGATTGGATCAGTGACAGAGGGATGTTAAAGCTGTTGTCGTTGTCGTTGTTCTTGTCAGTGATTGTTGTTTCTGCCTCATCTTCTCTCCTGAGACTCAAACATTCTTCCTTCATTCAGATGAGCTCGCAGTTTGGAAGGAACGGCAACATAACTCATAAACCGGGCCGTGCCAAACAGAATCCCTCCACTACAGCAGAGCAACACGGCTCCGGTCCAGATCCGCTCCAACAACAGGTCTGAGCTCTGTCCTTCAGAGGAACCACAGAGCCTCGCAGACTGCTTCCCACCACAGCGACTCAGCGGCTTGATCACGTATCTGGTAGGGATTCGTGTTTTTCTTCAATGTCACAAAAACCCACAACTCACACTTACAACTCACTGACAACAAAAACACAACCCACACAGACAGAAGGGCGGGGCTGTTTCCCTGCTGACTCAGAGGCAGCTGCAGGGTCGTGTACCTCTTGGAGAGGGATCTGCTGCCTCTACGACTCACTGGAAGATGTTGTGACTTTGAGAGGCGCATCATCAGACTGAGACAAACTAGTCTGTTCTGACCGAGCTGTTAGGAGGTGTTGGGGTCAGCGGTTACATGAGGACACACCTACACGGTGAACAGGCTCTGGACCACCCAGACAGACCACCAGTAGAGAGGATCATCTGAACTGCTCATAAGCTCGAGCAGCTTCCACAGTTTCCTGGAACCGTATCATCTTTATCACTGAATCCAGGTTCTGTTTGGGATCCGGTGCTGGTCGGGTTTGAGTGAGATGGTGAGATGATCTGGGGGCGCATCGCTATGGCAGCTGGACCCCCTGGTTATGACACGAGGGTCACTAACAGCTCAGACGTATGTGCAGGAGGTCCACATGTGTTTCCTCTCATAGCAGGACTTCCAGCAGGATAATGTTCCACACACAGCGAGGGTCTCCCAGGAACATCTTCACCAGATCCCAACACTTGTCCTGACCGCTCGCCAGATTCATCACCAGTCCAGCGTTTATGGGTCCAGCTTCAGCACCTACGAGTGTTCAGGATCTACAGGACCAGCTGCAGCATCAGTGGGTAAATGTGCTGCAGGATGCCGGATGGAACCTGTATGTCTCCAACTGGATCTCGTCTTGTGTCCAGACTGGAGAACCGACAGGGAGCTAGAACGCTTTCAACTGAACATCTGTCTTCATCACGTTCACACATATACCATATACCACATACCTGCAACACACGTTACCTTAGAGAACCACAGGAAGTCCTGCATGAGAGAGCTGTAGGAATCATCCACTTCCACAATGGGCAGCTGGTCCTCCGCAGTGACCAAAACACTATCATCCCTGTAGAACACACAGGTCACATACACACCCCTACACACACACACACACACACACACACACACACACACACACACACACACACAGAGGGGATGATTGATAAACAGGTTCTGCTGACACGCTGTTAGGCCGTTACCGTCCGGACTGCATGCTGTTCTTTATCTTCTTACCTTTTCAGGGTTTTGATAAACTTGCTGGTGGGCTGGAAAAGATGCCTCAGGCTTTTAGAGACGGAGTGTTTCCGCACACTCGGAGCACCTTTACACTGATCTGCACACAGAAACACAAGAACACAAAACAAATAAACATCCCTCAGACAGCAGAACGCAGAGCCAGCCGCGGGACGGTTGTGGGTTCTAATCCCAGAGCTGAGTGGGAAGTGGCTGTTGCTGAGACCTGTGTGGTCTATGTTGTTGCTAGATTGTTGCAAGGTGGTTTCTAAGTTGTTGCAAGGTGGTTGCTGGGTGGTTGCTGGGTGGTTGATATGGTATCCCAGGTGGTTGCCCAGTGAGAAGTGGGCAGCAGAGGGCGACACTGTGCTACATCCAAATTGACTGTTAGTGGTTCAGTAAAGCACAACGGAACTAGAACAGTGCACACTCTGAGTACAAGTTTTGCTAGGTGGTTGCTGGGTGGTTGCTATGGTATCCTGGGTGGTTGCTATGATATCCCAGATGGTTGCTAGAGGGTTGCTAAGTACATGTAAGGCCTAGCAAACTGGGAATACCATTGCAACCATCTGGCAATACCTTAGCACCCTCCTAGAAGCACTCTGGCAACCAGCTAAACATGGTTGCAAACATTAACAGGATTGCTAGGCTGTTGCTAGTTGGTTGCAAGGGTGAAAAAAAAACACACCATAATAAGAGGAAGAAACCTTGAGAGGAACCCAGGCTCCACTGTACACAGATCAGCTCCACTGTACACAGATCAGCTCTACTGTACACAAATCAGCTCTACTGTACACAGATTTAGCTCCACTGTACACAGATCAGCTCCACTGTACACAAATCAGCTCCACTGTACACAGATCAGCTCTACAGTACACAGATCAGCTCCACTGTACACAGATCAGCTCCACTGTACACAAATCAGCTCTACTGTACACAGATCAGCTCCACTGTACACAAATCAGCTCCACTGTACACAGATCAGCTCTACAGTACACAGATCAGCTCTACAGTACACAGATCAGCTCCACTGTACACAGATCATCTCCACTGTACACAGATCAGCTCTACAGTACACAGATCAGCTCTACTGTACACAGATCAGCTCTACAGTACACAGATCAGCTCCACTGTACACAGATCATCTCCACTGTACACAGATCAGCTCTACAGTACACAGATCAGCTCCACTGTACACAGATCAGCTCTACAGTACACAGATCAGCTCCACTGTACACAGATCAGCTCTACAGTACACAGATCAGCTCCACTGTACACAGATCAGCTCCACTGTACACAAATCAGCTCCACTGTACACAGATCAGCTCTACTGTACACAAATCAGCTCCACTGTACACAGATCAGCTCCACTGTACACAGATCAGCTCTACAGTACACAGATCAGCTCCACTGTACACAGATCAGCTCTACTGTACACAGATCAGCTCCACTGTACACAAATCAGCTCCACTGTACACAGATCAGCTCTACTGTACACAGATCAGCTCCACTGTACACAGATCAGCTCTACTGTACACAGATCAGCTCCACCGTACACAGATCAGCTCTACTGTACACAGATCAGCTCTACTGTACACAGATCAGCTCCACCGTACACAGATCAGCTCTACAGTACACAGATCAGCTCTACAGTACACAGATCAGCTCCACCGTACACAGATCAGCTCTACAGTACACAAATCAGCTCTACAGTACACAGATCAGCTCCACTGTACACAGATCAGCTCTACAGTACACAGATCAGCTCCACTGTACACAGATCAGCTCCACTGTACACAGATCAGCTCCACTGTACACAAATCAGCTCCACTGTACACAGATCAGCTCTACTGTACACAGATCAGCTCTACAGTACACAGATCAGCTCCACTGTACACAGATCAGCTCTATTGTACACAGATCAGCTCCACTGTACACAGATCAGCTCTACAGTACACAGATCAGCTCCACTGTACACAGATCAGCTCCACTGTTCACAGATCAGCTCTACAGTACACAGATCAGCTCCACCGTACACAGATCAGCTCCACTGTACACAGATCAGCTCCACTGTTCACAGATCAGCTCTATTGTACACAGATCAGCTCCACTGTACACAGATCAGCTCTACTGTACACAGATCAGCTCTATTGTACACAGATCAGCTCTACTGTACACAGATCAGCTCTACAGTACACAGATCAGCTCCACTGTACACAGATCAGCTCCACTGTACA
>CM038705.1:52728084-52743084 GCA_021613375.1 Megaleporinus macrocephalus | reverse complement strand
GTGTAGCGTATAGTGTGTGTTTGTAGTGAGTGTGTGTGTAGTGTGTATTGTATGAGTATGAGTATGTGTGTAGTGTGTATTGTATGTGTATGAGTGTGTGTGTAGTGTGTGTAGTGTGTGTAGAGTGTATTGTATGTGTATAAGTGTGTGTGTAGTGTGTATTGTATGTGTATGAGTGTGTGTGTAGTGTGTGTAGTGTGTATTGTATGTGTATGAGTGTGTGTGTAGTGTGTATTGTATGTGTATAAGTGTGTGTGTAGTGTGTATTGTATGTGTATAAGTGTGTGTGTAGTGTGTATTGTATGAGTATGAGTGTGTGTAGTGTGTATTGTATGTGTATGAGTGTGTGTAGTGTGTGTAGTGTGTGTAGAGTGTATTGTATGTGTATAAGTGTGTGTGTAGTGTGTATTGTATGTGTATGAGTGTGTGTGTAGTGTGTATTGTATGTGTATGAGTGTGTGTGTAGTGTGTATTGTATGAGTATGAGTGTGTGTAGTGTGTATTGTATGTGTATAAGTGTGCGTGTAGTGTGTATTGTATGTGTATGAGTGTGTGTGTAGTGTGTATTGTATGTGTATGAGTGTGTGTGTAGTGTGTATTGTATGTGTATGAGTGTGTGTGTAGTGTGTATTGTATGAGTATGAGTGTGTGTAGTGTGTATTGTATGTGTATGAGTGTGTGTAGTGTGTGTAGTGTGTGTAGAGTGTATTGTATGTGTATAAGTGTGTGTGTAGTGTGTATTGTATGTGTATAAGTATGTGTGTAGTGTGTATTGTATGTGTATGAGTGTGTGTGTAGTGTGTATTGTATGTGTATGAGTGTATGTGTAGTGTGTATTGTATGTGTATGAGTGTGTGTGTGTAGTGTGTGTAGTGTACACTCACTGGAAGGTGTAGCGCAGGCCGGTACAGAACTCTGAGATGAGCTCCATCCCTTCATATTGTATGCGAAGACCTGGACATAGTACGGGACCCCCTGTAACACACAACACACAACACACAACAGTTAGACAGCGGACCGTAATGCTGTGTAGTATTGTGTAGTTGTTGGTAGTAGTGTGTGGTTTTGTATTAGTGTTTATTAGTATATAAGTGAGTGTGAGTATAATAGTGTGTAGGAGTATGTATGCTTATGTACAAGTGAGTATGAATGCTTATGAGTATGAGTGTGTATGAGTGCAAACAAGTGCAAATGAATGTGTTTGTGTGTTTGTGTGTGTACTCACTGTTGTTAGTCCTGTGATGTCACACTGCAGTAGAGTTGTGTCCTCAACAACCAGCTCACCCAGCGGAGGAGAAAAGGAGGAAGAAGCACTCCACACCACTGAAACACACACACACACACACACACACACACACACACACACACACACACACACACCCATACACACACACACACACACACACCCACACACACACACACACACACACACACACCCATACACACACACATACAGACACAATTCCAAATATGATATAAATGAGCTGCATACGTTTTCATTATCAAATATAATAATAATAATAATAATAATTATAATAATAATAATATTATGTCTTTAGCAGCAATAAGAAATCTCTCTGTGTTACAGAGCTGACGGGTGGGCGGGTGTTACACTGGGGTGTGTGTGTTGGGTTAAGGGTGAGGGGTTAGAGGTTACTGACCGCGGTACTTGGTGACGACGGCGGAGTTGAGGCAGAGTGGCTCCTGGAAGTGAACTCTGAGGCTGGAGGAGCTGGTCACACAAACACACACTGAGCTGGGGGGGTCTGGGGGGCCTACACACACACACAGACACTCTGTCACTCAGTGTGTATGTATGAATATTTGCACGTGTCAGTCAATGGTTTGTGTGTGTGTGTTAGTGTGTGCGTGTGTGTGTGTTGGTGTGTGAATGTGTGTGTGTTAGTGTGTGTGTGTGTTAGTGTGTGCATGTGTTAGTGTGTGTGTGTGTTAGTGTGTGTATGTGTGTGTGTTAGTGTGTGTGTGTGTTAGTGTGTGTATGTGTGTGTGTTAGTGTGTGTATGTATGTGTGTGTGTGTATGTGTGTGTTAGTGTGTGTATGTTTGTGTGTGTGTTAGTGTGTGTGTGTGTTAGTGTGTGTGTGTGTATGTGTTAGTGTGTGTGTGTATGTGTGTGTGTTAGTGTGTGTTAGTGTGTGAATGTGTGTGTGTGTGTGTTAGTGAGTGTAAGTGTGTGTGTGTGTGTGTGTTAGTGTGTGTGTGTGTGTGTGTGTGTGTTAGTGTGCATATGTGTGTGTGTTAGTGTGTGTATGTGTGTGTGTTAGTGTGTGTATATGTGTGTGTTAGTGTGTGTGTGTGTTAGTGAGTGTAAATGTGTGTGTGTTAGTGTGTGTGTGTGTGTGTGTGTGTGTGTGTGTTAGTGTGCGTATGTGTGTGTGTTAGTGTGTGTGTGTGTGTGTGTGTTAGTGTGTGTATGTGTGTGTTAGTGTGCGTATGTGTGTGTGTGTTAGTATGTGTGTGTGTTACTTACTGGCGTGTGTGTATCCAGTCTGCATGCGTTTATAAAGGCGGAGCCTCCACTCCCAGGCCTTTAGCTGTCTCTCCCTGTCTGACTCCTCCCTCTCTGCTGGCTCTGCCCCTGTTACCTGGGCAACAAGTTCAGAGACGCGAAGCTCTGCCTCCTGCACCAGAGCGGAGAGGTGCACAGCACGACTCTCTGGACTTACAACTGTACAAACACACAAACACTACAATTAAACACACTACAGCAGTTTTACACAATACCAGAGAAAGGACCGGGACAGCTACAGTTAGCAAGCCCCCCGGAGAGCAGTACAGGGGACACTCTAAAGAGGACATAACGAGGACAAGTTACAAACAGCACAGACACAGGAAAGACAGAAGTACAATATACTCTAGGCTGACTGTCAGAGGGCTGCTACACTGCAGCTACAAGCCTCACCGCGCCGGCTGTCTGAGTGCTGCTACACTGCAGCTACAAGGCTAACCGGGCCGGCTGTCTGAGTGCTGCTACACTGCAGCTACAAGGCTAACCGGGCCGGCTGTCTGAGTGCTGCTACACTGCAGCTACAAGGCTAACCGGGCCGGCTGTCTGAGTGCTGCTACACTGCAGCTACAAGGCTAACCGGGCCGGCTGTCTGAGTGCTGCTACACTGCAGCTACAAGGCTAACCGGGCCGGCTGTCTGAGTGCTGCTACACTGCAGCTACAAGGCTAACCGGGCCGGCTGTCTGAGTGCTGCTACACTGCAGGCCTCCCAGGCTGAGGGACATTCCTCTATGGCTAAGGACTCTTTAGGGCCAGTGAAGAGACTGCGCTGTGGCCCGGGGGGACGTTCCTCCCTCCAGCTGGGCCGCTGTGTGTGTGTATGTGGGTTTTGTGGGTGGTTTTGTTGATTGATTGTGTATTTTATTGCTAATGTTATGCATCCTCAGCTTTTTGGTTGCTACTGTTGAGCGCTCTCGTGTTATTATTATTGTAGTTTCAGACGCGCTGATGACACACGAGTGTGAGATCTCAGCTGCGGATAAACATCATCAGCGTAAACAAACAAACAAACGCCATCAACACGTCTGTGCTACTCAGACTGGAGGTCTGCCAGCAAGAACAGAGCGCTGGATCACTGAGAGGGAGTGTTTACATACTCGACTGTGTGTGTACGTCTGAGTGTGAGACGGAGACGAGCGGTGCTGTGTGTGTCTGTGTGTGTGTGTGTGTGTGTGTGTGTGTGAGACATTAATTGCCAAAAGCGCAATATGTTCTCAATATGGTGGTGTGTTGGAGGAACGCTGGCGCTGGTGTAGCCGGCGCTGCTTAAAGAGTGTGTGTGTGTTTCACACTGTTTCCTTTGATGTAAGTGCTGCTCATATGGAGTTTGATTAGGGCTTTGATATAAGCCACGGCAGCACTGCGGAGGGAGGGAGGGTATGTGTGTGTGTGTAAGAGTGTGTGTGTGTGTGTGTGTGTGTTTGTGTGTGTAAGTGTGTGTGTGTAAGTGTGTTTGTGTGTGTGTGTAAGTGTGTGTGTGTGTGTCTGTGTATGTATGTGTGTGTGTGTAAGAGTGTGTGTGTGTAAGAGTGTGTGTGTGTGTGTGTAAGTGTGTGTGTGAGTGTGTGTGTGTAAGAGTGTGTGTGTGTGTATGTGTGTGTGTGTGTGTGTAAGAGTGTGTGTGTTTGTGTGTAAGAGTGTGTGTGTGTAAGAGTGTGTGTGTGTAAGAGTGTGTGTGTAAGAGAGAGAGAGTGTGTGTGTGTGTGTAAGAGTGTGTGTGTGTAAGTGTGTGTGTGTGTGTAAGAGTGTGTGTATGTGTGTGTCTGTAAGAGTGCGTGTGTGTGTAAGTGTGTGTGTGTCTGTAAGAGAGTGTGTGTGTGTAAGAGTGTGTGTGTAAGAGTGTGTGTAAGTGTGTGTGTGTAAGAGTGTGTGTGTGCAAGTGTGTGCGTGTAAGAGTGTGTGTGTGAGTGTGTGTGTGTGTAAGAGTGTGTGTGTGCAAGTGTGTGTGTAAGAGTGTGTGTGTGAGTGTGTGTAAGAGTGTGTGTGTGTGTGTAAGAGTGTGTGTGTGTGTGTAAAAGTGTGTGTGTGTGTGTGTAAGTGTGTGTGTGTAAGAGTGTGTGTGTGCAAGTGTGTGCATGTAAGAGTGTGTGTGTGAGTGTGTGTGTGTGTGTAAGAGTGTGTGTGCAAGTGTATGCATGTAAGAGTGTGTGTAAGAGTGTGTGTGTGTGTAAGAGTGTGTGTGTGTGTAAGAGTGTGTGTGTGTGAGTAAGAGTGTGTGTGTGTGTAAGAGTGTGTGTGTGTAAGAGTGTGTGTGTGTGTGTGTGAGTGTGTGTGTGTGTAAGAGTGTGTGTGTGTGTAAGAGTGTGTGTGTGTGTAAGAGTGTGTGTGTGTGTGTAAGATTGTGTGTGTGTGTAAGAGTGTGTGTGTGTGTGTGTGTGTAAGAGTGTGTGTGAGAGTGTGTGAGTGTGAGGGTAAAGAATGTGTGTATATGTGTCTGTGGTTCAAATTCAGGACAAATGCAAGAAAAAGCTGTGGATTCAGGACCTGATCTCATGTTCTACAGTAGCGTCCTGTATATGTCACTTCCTGTAGTGACCACTGATACACTGTGGCTACAAGATTAACCGGGCCAGGAGTCTGACCACTGATACACTGTGGCTACAAGATTAACCGGGCCAGGAGTCTGACCACTGATACACTGTGGCTACAAGATTAACCGCGCCAGGAGTCTGAGCACTGATACACTCTGGGTACAAGATTAACCGGGCCAGGTGTCTGAGCACTGATACACTGTGGCTACAAGATTAACCGGGCCTGGTGTCTGACCACTGATACACTGTGGCTACAAGATTAACCGGGCCTGGTGTCTGACCACTGATACACTCTGGGTACAAGATTAACCGGGCCAGGAGTCTGACCACTGATACACTGTGGCTACAAGATTAACCGGGCCAGGAGTCTGAGCACTGATACACTCTGGGTACAAGATTAACCGGGCCAGGTGTCTGAGCACTGATACACTGTGGCTACAAGATTAACCGGGCCTGGTGTCTGACCACTGATACACTCTGGTTACAAGATTAACCGGGCCAGGAGTCTGACCACTGATACACTGTGGCTACAAGATTAACCGGGCCAGGAGTCTGAGCACTGATACACTCTGGGTACAAGATTAACCGGGCCAGGAGTCTGACCACTGATACACTGTGGCTACAAGATTAACTGGGCCAGGAGTCTGACCACTGATACACTGTGGCTACAAGATTAACCGGGCCAGGAGTCTGAGCACTGATACACTCTGGGTACAAGATTAACCGGGCCAGGTGTCTGAGCACTGATACACTGTGGCTACAAGATTAACCGGGCCTGGTGTCTGACCACTGATACACTGTGGCTACAAGATTAACCGGGCCTGGTGTCTGACCACTGATACACTCTGGGTACAAGATTAACCGGGCCAGGTGTCTGAGCACTGATACACTGTGGCTACAAGATTAACCGGGCCAGGAGTCTGACCACTGATACACTCTGGGTACAAGATTAACCGGGCCAGGAGTCTGACCACTGATACACTGTGGCTACAAGATTAACCGGGCCAGGTGTCTGAGCACTGATACACTCTGGGTACAAGATTGACCGGGCCTGGTGTCTGAGTAGTTGCAAGATTCACCGGGCCAGATGTCTGAGCATCTCGCTTAAGGGGGCAGTCGTGTGCTGGAAGGTGGGGAACGATGTACAGTACAGGGTCTGAGGCTCTGAAACATGTTAATCAAAAGCATGTGCTGTGAAATGTAGCTTCTCTTATAAACACTGTATATCAGTAGAGCACATAACATTAAACACACAATATCACACAGTCAATAATCAATAATCATTACTTTTGTTGGGAATCTTGAGATCTAGAACAGATCCGGTTCCAGATTTCTCCTGGACACTCTCAGTGTGTGCTACTCACAGTGCGGACTCTCCTTGGCTCCTGACTGCAGCAGTGTTTTGGCCATGGGGACGTTGTTGGTCAGTATGGCGATGTCCAGCGGCAGCAGCCCCTCGCTGTTCGGCGTGTTCAGGTCCAGTTCTTCAGCGCTGAACTCCTTCAGCAGAGTCTGTACCAGCTCCAGATCCTGCTGCTCCACCGCCTCGAACAACAGCCCGTTACCCTGCAGCTGAACACAGCGAGACCAACACCCGTCACCCTGCAGCTGAACACAGCGAGACCAACACCCGTCACCCTGCAGCTGAACACAGCATCGAGACCAACACCCGTCACCCTGCAGCTGAACACAGCATCGAGACCAACACCCGTCACCCTGCAGCTGAACACAGCATCGAGACCAACACCCGTCACCCTGCAGCTGAACACAGCGAGACCAACACCCGTCACCCTGCAGCTGAACACAGCGAGACCAACACCCGTCACCCTGCAGCTGAACACAGCGAGACCAACACCCGTCACCCTGCAGCTGAACACAGCGAGACCAACACCCGTCACCCTGCAGCTGAACACAGCGAGACCAACACCCGTCACCCTGCAGCTGAACACAGCATCGAGACCAACACCCGTCACCCTGCAGCTGAACACAGCATCGAGACCAACACCCGTCACCCTGCAGCTGAACACAGCGAGACCAACACCCGTCACCCTGCAGCTGAACACAGCATCGAGACCAACACCCGTCACCCTGCAGCTGAACACAGCGAGACCAACACCCGTCACCCTGCAGCTGAACACAGCGAGACCAACACCCGTCACCCTGCAGCTGAACACAGCGAGACCAACACCCGTCACCCTGCAGCTGAACACAGCGAGACCAACACCCGTCACCCTGCAGCTGAACACAGCGAGACCAACACCCGTCACCCTGCAGCTGAACACAGCATCGAGACCAACACCCGTCACCCTGCAGCTGAACACAGCGAGACCAACACCCGTCAACCTGCAGCTGAACACAGCATCGAGACCAACACCCGTCACCCTGCAGCTGAACACAGCGAGACCAACACCCATCACCCTGCAGCTGAACACAGCATCGAGACCAACACCCGTCACCCTGCAGCTGAACACAGCGAGACCAACACCATCACCCTGCAGCTGAACACAGCATCGAGACCAACACCCGTCACCCTGCAGCTGAACACAGCATCGAGACCAACACCCGTCACCCTGCAGCTGAACACAGCATCGAGACCAACACCCGTCACCCTGCAGCTGAACACAGCGAGACCAAAACCCGTCACCCTGCAGCTGAACACAGCGAGACCAAAACCCGTCACCCTGCAGCTGAACACAGCATCGAGACCAACACCCGTCACCCTGCAGCTGAACACAGCGAGACCAACACCCGTCACCCTGCAGCTGAACACAGCATCGAGACCAACACCCCGTTACCCTGCAGCTGAACACAGCATCGAGACCAACACCCGTCACCCTGCAGCTGAACACAGCGAGACCAACACCCGTCACCCTGCAGCTGAACACAGCATCGAGACCAACACCCGTCACCCTGCAGCTGAACACAGCATCGAGACCAACACCCGTCACCCTGCAGCTGAACACAGCATCGAGACCAACACCCGTCACCCTGCAGCTGAACACAGCATCGAGACCAACACCCGTCACCCTGCAGCTGAACACAGCATCGAGACCAACACCCGTCACCCTGCAGCTGAACACAGCGAGACCAACACCCGTCACCCTGCAGCTGAACACAGCGAGACCAACACCCGTCACCCTGCAGCTGAACACAGCGAGACCAACACCCGTCACCCCTGCAGCTGAACACAGCATCGAGACCAACACCCGTCACCCTGCAGCTGAACACAGCATCGAGACCAACACCCGTCACCCTGCAGCTGAACACAGCGAGACCAACACCCGTCACCCTGCAGCTGAACACAGCATCGAGACCAACACCCGTCACCCTGCAGCTGAACACAGCCAGACCAACACCCGTCACCCTGCAGCTGAACACAGCCAGACCAACACCCGTCACCCTGCAGCTGAACACAGCGAGACCAACACCCGTCACCCTGCAGCTGAACACAGCGAGACCAACACCCGTCACCCTGCAGCTGAACACAGCATCGAGACCAACACCCGTCACCCTGCAGCTGAACACAGCGAGACCAACACCCGTCAACCTGCAGCTGAACACAGCATCGAGACCAACACCCGTCACCCTGCAGCTGAACACAGCGAGACCAACACCCATCACCCTGCAGCTGAACACAGCATCGAGACCAACACCCGTCACCCTGCAGCTGAACACAGCGAGACCAACACCATCACCCTGCAGCTGAACACAGCATCGAGACCAACACCCGTCACCCTGCAGCTGAACACAGCATCGAGACCAACACCCGTCACCCTGCAGCTGAACACAGCATCGAGACCAACACCCGTCACCCTGCAGCTGAACACAGCGAGACCAAAACCCGTCACCCTGCAGCTGAACACAGCGAGACCAACACCCGTCACCCTGCAGCTGAACACAGCATCGAGACCAACACCCGTCACCCTGCAGCTGAACACAGCGAGACCAACACCCGTCACCCTGCAGCTGAACACAGCATCGAGACCAACACCCCGTTACCCTGCAGCTGAACACAGCATCGAGACCAACACCCGTCACCCTGCAGCTGAACACAGCGAGACCAACACCCGTCACCCTGCAGCTGAACACAGCGAGACCAACACCCGTCACCCTGCAGCTGAACACAGCATCGAGACCAACACCCGTCACCCTGCAGCTGAACACAGCATCGAGACCAACACCCGTCACCCTGCAGCTGAACACAGCATCGAGACCAACACCCGTCACCCTGCAGCTGAACACAGCGAGACCAACACCCGTCACCCTGCAGCTGAACACAGCATCGAGACCAACACCCTTTACCCTGCAGCTAAACACAGCGAGACCAACACCCGTCACCCTGCAGCTGAACACAGCATCGAGACCAACACCCGTCACCCTGCAGCTGAACACAGCGAGACCAACACCCGTCACCCTGCAGCTGAACACAGCGAGACCAACACCCGTCAACCTGCAGCTGAACACAGCGAGACCAACACCCGTCACCCTGCAGCTGAACACAGCGAAACCAACACCCGTCACCCTGCAGCTGAACACAGCATCGAGACCAACACCCGTCACCCTGCAGCTGAACACAGCCAGACCAACACCCGTCACCCTGCAGCTGAACACAGCCAGACCAACACCCGTCACCCTGCAGCTGAACACAGCGAGACCAACACACTGTTACCCTGCAGCTGAACACAGCATCGAGACCAACACACTGTTACCCTGCAGCTGAACACAGCCAGACCAACACCCGTTACCCTGCAGCTGAACACAGCCAGACCAACACCCGTCACCCTGCAGCTGAACACAGCCAGACCAACACCCGTCACCCTGCAGCTGAACACAGCATCGAGACCAACACCCGTCACCCTGCAGCTGAACACAGCGAGACCAACACCCGTCACCCTGCAGCTGAACACAGCCAGACCAACACCTGTTACCCTGCAGCTGAACACAGCCAGACCAACACACCGTTACCCTGCAGCTGAACACAGCGAGACCAACACCCGTTACCCTGCAGCTGAACACAGCGAGACCAACACCCGTCACCCTGCAGCTGAACACAGCCAGACCAACACCTGTTACCCTGCAGCTGAACACAGCGAGACCAACACCCGTTACCCTGCAGCTGAACACAGCGAGACCAACACCCGTCACCCTGCAGCTGAACACAGCATCGAAACCAACACCCGTTACCCTGCAGCTGAACACAACATCGAGACCAACACCCGTTACCCTGCAGCTGAACACAGCGAAACCAACACCTGTTACCCTGCAGCTGAAAACAGCGAGACCAACACCCGTCACCCTGCAGCTGAACACAGCATCGAGACCAACACCCGTCACCCTGCAGCTGAACACAGCATCGAGACCAACACCCGTTACCCTGCAGCTGAAAACAGCATCGAGACCAACACCCGTTACCCTGCAGCTGAACACAGCGAGACCAACACCCGTTACCCTGCAGCTGAACACAGCGAGACCAACACCCGTTACCCTGCAGCTGAACACAGCATCGAGACCAACACCCGTTACCCTGCAGCTGAACACAACATCGAGACCAACACCTGTTACCCTGCAGCTGAACACAGCGAGACCAACACCCGTCACCCTGCAGCTGAACACAGCGAGACCAACACCCGTCACCCTGCAGCTGAAAACAGCATCGAGACCAACACCCGTTACCCTGCAGCTGAACACAGCGAGACCAACACCCGTTACCCTGCAGCTGAACACAGCGAGACCAACACCCGTTACCCTGCAGCTGAACACAGCATCGAGACCAACACCCGTTACCCTGCAGCTGAACACAACATCGAGACCAACACCTGTTACCCTGCAGCTGAACACAGCGAGACCAACACCCGTCACCCTGCAGCTGAACACAGCGAGACCAACACCCGTCACCCTGCAGCTGAACACAGCCAGACCAACACCCGTCACCCTGCAGCTGAACACAGCATCGAGACCAACACCCCGTTACCCTGCAGCTGAACACAGCGAGACCAACACCTGTTACCCTGCAGCTGAACACAGCATCGAGACCAACACCCGTTACCCTGCAGCTGAACACAACATCGAGACCAACACCTGTTACCCTGCAGCTGAACACAGCGAGACCAACACCCGTCACCCTGCAGCTGAACACAGCGAGACCAACACCCGTCACCCTGCAGCTGAACACAGCCAGACCAACACCCGTCACCCTGCAGCTGAAAACAGCATCGAGACCAACACCCGTCACCCTGCAGCTGAACACAGCCAGACCAACACCTGTTACCCTGCAGCTGAACACAGCGAGACCAACACCCGTCACCCTGCAGCTGAACACAGCGAGACCAACACCCGTCACCCTGCAGCTGAACACAGCGAGACCAACACCCGTCACCCTGCAGCTGAAAACAGCATCGAGACCAACACCCGTCACCCTGCAGCTGAAAACAGCATCGAGACAAACACTGTCATTCACTCGCCTTCCATGCCGCACACTGGCCACTTTATCGGAAAAACCTACCATGTGCTTCCACTAACTGGCCATTTTATAAGAAACACCTACCTTGTTCTTCTACTAACTGGCCATTTTATTAGAAACACCCACCTTGTGCTTCCACTAACTGGCCATTTTATAAGAAACACCTACCTTGTGCTTCCACTAACTGGCCACTTCATTAGAAACAGCTACCTTGTCCTTCTACTAACTGGCCACTTTATTAGAAACACCCACCTTGTGCTTCCACTAACTGGCCATTTTATAAGAAACACCTACCTTGTGCTTCCACTAACTGGCCACTTCATTAGAAACAGCTACCTTGTCCTTCTACTAACTGGCCACTTTATTAGAAACACCCACCTTCTTCTACTCTCAGTGATTATAAGAGCTTCGTCTATCTTACAGGTCCACCACTCTCATCCACTGCAGTGCTCTGCTGAGTTGTCTGGGTGGTGTTGGGGTCTCAGTGTCCAGTGAGGGGGACACGGGGGTGTATGTGGTTTGAGTGTACGGGGCAGGGGTAAGTCGTTGCGTGTGCTCCTCACCGCAGTGGCCTTGCGGATGTGCTCCCTGTCGGAGCGTCCAGCGGCCGTGGCGTCGTCCGATCCCGGGTTGGTGCGGAATTTTCCCGACAGGTTCCTGTAGAGCCGGCGGGCCGCGCTGGGGGGCGACGAGCATGACACACTGGAACACTTCCTCACCATCGGCCCCCGTGACTCCGGAGCCTGCTGAGTCATCTTACACTCCGCCCTGACGAGAGGACGAGAGACAAACAGAGACATTAGAGGGACTTCCTGTGATTGTCTGTTCTTTAATGATCAGAACCCCCACAGGACCACCACAGGACCACCACGGAGACGATTCTATTAGGGAGGTGGTTCATTCTCAGCACTGCAGTGACACTGACGTGGTGGTGGTGTGTTAGTGTGTATTGTGCTGGTGTGAGTGGATCAGACACAGCAACACCTCAGTGTCACTGCTGGACTGAGAATCGTCCACCAACCAAAACTATCCGGACAGCAGTGTCCTGTGGGCGGCGTCCTGTGTCCACTGATGAAGAACTAGAGGAACACAAACTGTGCAGCAGCAGATGAGCTACTGTCTCTGACTTTACATCTACAAGGTGGACCAGCAAGTAGTAGGAGTGTCTAATAGAGTGGACAGTGAGTGGACAGAGTGTTTAAACACTCCAGCAGTAGCACTGCTGTGTCTGATCCACTCACACCAGCACCACACACACTAACACACCACCACGTCAGTTTCACTGCAGTGCTGAGAATGACCCACCTCCCTAATAGTATCTGCTCTGTGGGGGTCCTGTGGGGGTCCTGATCATTAAAGAACAGAGTAATAAAGTATACAGAGAATCAGATGAACTACAGTCTGTAAGTGGAGCTCCTGTATGGTCAGTGGAGCTGATACAGTGGACAGTGAGTGGAGGTCCTGTATGGTCAGTGGAGCTGATACAGTGGACAGTGAGTGGAGGTCCTGTATGGTCAGTGGAGCTGATACAGTGGACAGTGAGTGGAGGTCCTGTATGGTCAGTGGAGCTGATACAGTGGACAGTGAGAGGAGCTCCTGTATGGTCAGTGGAGCTGATACAGTGGACAGTGAGTGGAGGTCCTGTATGGTCAGTGGAGCTGATACAGTGGACAGTGAGTGGAGGTCCTGTATGGTCAGTGGAGCTGGTCAGTGGTCAGTGGACAGTGAGAGGAACGTATTCCCCCGACAGGGAGGCACCGCAGCCCATCATACACTGGGTGATGCAGCTGAGCTCCACTGAGCTGACTGGGATGCGCTGGAGTGGACGTGTACGGGAACAGACGGCCTGGCAGACAGCGAGGAAAACCTGGAACTTTCCACCAGCAGCCTGCACGTACATACAATCACATACGTACACACTCACTGTCCCCGCCCTGCTGCGCGAGTGTGAGTGAGTGTGAGTGTGTGTGTGTGTGTGTGTGTGTGTGTGTGTGTGTGTGTGTGAGTGTGTGAGTGAGTGAGTGTGAGTGTGTTCAGTGATAATGGAGAGTTTATTTTAGAAAAGGTAGGTATGTGCAGCGAGAGATAAAAGAGTGTGTATTTGTGGCCGTGCAGATCAGTTTCAAAGACTGGGTTAAATCTACCGGCTTAAACCCTCACACACACACACACACACACACACACACACACACACACACACACACACACACACACACACACACACACACGAGCTAAAGAATGACCACTCCACACACAGCCTAAAGAATGAGCAGATGAAAGAGAGAGGGATGAAAGAAAGGAGGATAAAGAGAGAAAGACAAAAGAAACCAGGATAGCAAATGCTGACATAGTCTCACACACACACACACACACACACACACACACACACACACACACACACACACACACACGTTTATTCATCTCAGTACGGGCCACCTCGGTCACTCTGCAGGCTGGAGAAATTTCGAGCCGTATCCAGTTTGGATTCCTAAATCACTGACGGCGCAGTAGAGGATAAACTAATCCTGACCTTCTGAACAAGCTCTGTTTGTTGGAACACTGCCAGCATAGCTGTTGCCAAGCCAACGCCAGAGACTGCTGTGATTGGCTGGACGAGTTCGTCTCAACTACAAACACCAAACAGAATCCAAACAACACATCTTTACCATAAACCCCTCCAAGACACCATCACTTACACACGCTAACTTCTAATCCTAACCTTAACACCAGTAACCAAACCTAATCCTGACCTTAACACCAGTAACCAAACCTAATTCTGACCTTAACACCAGTAACCAAACTTAATCCTGACCTTAACACCAGTAACCAAACCTAATCCTGACCTTAACACCAGTAACCAAACTTAATCCTGACCTTAACACCAGTTAATCCTGACCTTAACACCAGTAACCCAGTAACCAAACCTAATCCTGACCTTAACACCAGTAACCAAACCTAATCCTGACCTTAACACCAGTAAACAAACCTAATCCTGACCTTAACACCAGTAAACAAACCTAATCCTGACCTTAACACCAGTTAATCCTGACCTTAACACCAGTAACCCAGTAACCAAACCTAATCCTGACCTTAACACCAGTAACCAAACCTAATCCTGACCTTAACACCAGTAAACAAACCTAATCCTGACCTTAACACCAGTAAACAAACCTAATCCTGACCTTAACCTCAGTATCCACACCTGAACCTAACCTTAACACCAGTAACCAAACCTAATCCTAACCTTAACACCAGTAACCAAACTTAATCCTGACCTTAACACCAGTTAATCCTGACCTTAACACCAGTAACCCAGTAACCAAACCTAATCCTGACTTTAACACCAGTAACCAAACCTAATCCTGACCTTAACACCAGTAAACAAACCTAATCCTGACCTTAACACCAGTAAACAAACCTAATCCTGACCTTAACCTCAGTATCCACACCTGAACCTAACCTTAACACCAGTAACCAAACCT
>CM038705.1:52693084-52723084 GCA_021613375.1 Megaleporinus macrocephalus | reverse complement strand
TTACAGTGTTACAGTAACAGTCAGTGTTACAGTAATGGTCAGTGTTACAGTAACAGTCAGTAATACAGTAACAGTCAGTAATACAGTAAGGGTCAGTGTTACAGTCACGGTCAGTGTTACAGTAACAGTCAGTTATACATTAACAGTGTTACAGTAACAGTCAGTGTTACAGTAACAGTGTTACAGTAACAGTCAGTGTTACAGTAACAGTGTTACAGTAAGGGTCAGTGTTACAGTAACAGTCAGTGTTACAGTAACAGTCAGTAATACATTAACAGTGTTACAGGAACAGTCAGTAATACAGTAACAGTGTTACAGTAAGGGTCAGTGTTACTGTAACAGTGTTACAGTAACAGTCAGTAATACATTTACAGTGTTACAGTAACAGTCAGTGTTACAGTAATGGTCAGTGTTACAGTAACAGTCAGTAATACAGTAACAGTCAGTAATACAGTAAGGGTCAGTGTTACAGTAACAGTCAGTGTTACAGTAACAGTCAGTTATACATTAACAGTGTTACAGTAACAATCAGTGTTACAGTAACAGTGTTACAGTAAGGGTCAGTGTTACAGTAAGGGTCAGTGTTACAGTAACAGTCAGTAATACATTAACAGTGTTACAGTAACAGTCAGTGTTACAGTAAGGGTCAGTTTTTTACAGTTTTTTCTGCTACTGTAAAAACTGCAATTTCCCCCTGGGATCAATAAAGTATTTCTGATTCTGATTACAGTAACAGTCAGTAATACAGTAACAGTCAGTACTATAGTAAGGGTCAGTGTTACAGTAACAGTCAGTAATACATTAACAGTGTTACAGTAACAGTCAGTGTTACAGTAATGGTCAGTGTTAAAGTAAGGGTCAGTGTTACAGTAACAGTCAGTAATACAGTAACAGTGTTACAGTAACGGTCAGTGTTACAGTAACAGTCAGTAATACAATAACAGTCAGTGATACAGTAAGGGTCAGTGTTACAGTAACAGTCAGTAATACATTAACAGTGTTACAGTAAGGGTCAGTGTTACAGTAACGGTCAGTGTTACAGTAACAGTGTTACAGTAAGGGTCAGTGTTACAGTAACAGTAAGTAATACAGTAACAGTCAGTACTACAGTAATGGTCAGTGTTACAGTAACAGTGTTACAGTAAGGGTCAGAGTTACAGTAACAGTCAGTAATACAGTAACAGTCAGTATTACAGTAACTGTCAGTGTTACAGTAACAGTCAGTAATACATTAACAGTGTTACAGTAACAGTGTTACAGTAACAGTCAGTAATACAGTAACAGTCAGTAATACAGTAACAATGTTACAGTAACAGTGTTACAGTAATGGTCAGTGTTACAGTAATGATCAGTAATACAGTAACAGTCAGTAATACATTAACAGTATTACAGTAACAGTCAGTAATACAGTAACAGTGTTACAGTAACGGTCAGTGTTACAGTAATGATCAGTAATACAGTAACAGTCAGTAATACATTAACAGTATTACAGTAATGGTCAGTAATACAGTAAGTGTTACAGTAACGGTCAGTGTTACAGTAACAGTCAGTGTTACAGTAACGGTCAGTGTTACAGTAACAGTCAGTAATACAGTAACAGTCAGTATTACAGTAACGGTCAGTAATACAGTAACAGTCAGTGTTACAGTAAGGGTCAGTGTTACAGTAACAGTAAGTAATACAGTAACAGTCAGTACTACAGTAACGGTCAGTGTTACAGTAACGGTCAGTGTTACAGTAACAGTCAGTATTACAGTAACGGTCAGCGTTACAGTAACAGTCAGTAATACAGTACCGGTGTTACAGTAACAGTCAGTGTTACAATAACAGTCAGTGTTACAGTAACGGTCAGTAATACAGTAACAGTCAGTGTTACAGTAAGGGTCAGTGTTACAGTAACAGTCAGTAATACAGTAACGGTGTTACAGTAATGGTCAGTGTTACAGTAACGGTCAGTGTTACAGTAACAGTCAGTAATACAGTAACGGTGTTACAGTAACAGTCAGTAATACAGTAACGGTGTTACAGTAACGGTCAGTGTTACAGTAACAGTGTTACAGTAACGGTCAGTGTTACAGTAACAGTCAGTAATACAGTAACAGTCAGTGTTACAGTAAGGGTCAGTGTTACAGTAACAGTCAGTGTTACAGTAACGGTCAGTGTTACAGTAACAGTCAGTATTACAGTAACGGTGTTACAGTAACAGTCAGTGTTACAGTAACCGTCAGTGTTACAGTAACAGTCAGTATTAAAGTAACGGTCAGCGTTCACTAGTGTGTGCACATATTTGAGTGTTTCACTGCCCCTAGGGTGTGTTTACTAGTGTGTGTATATATGTGTGTTTCACTGCACCCTAGTGTGTGTTCACTAGAGTGTGTGCGCATATATGAGTGTTTCATTGCCCCCTAGTGTGTGTGTTCACTAGTGTCTGTGCGCATATATGAGTGTTTCGTTGCCCCCTAGTGTGTGTGTTCACTAGTGTGTGTGTATATGTGTGTTTCACTGCACCCTAGTGTGTGTTCACTAGAGTGTGTGTATATCTGAGTGTTTCACTGCCCCTAATATGTCTATTCACTAGTGTGTGTGCATATATGTGAGTGTTTCACTGCCCCTAATATGTCTATTCACTAGTGTGTGTGCATATATGTGAGTGTTTCACTGCCCCTAGAGTGTATGTTCACTAGTGTGTGCACATATGTAAGCCTTTTTTACGGCCCCCTAGTGTGTTCACTAGCGTGTGTGTATATGTGAGTGTTTCACTGACCCCTAGAGTGTGTGTTCACTAGCGTGTGTGTATATGTGAGTGTTTCACTGACCCCTAGAGTGTGTGTTCACTAGCGTGTGTGTATATGTGAGTGGTTTACTGCCCCCTGGTGTATGTATTGACCTGTTATAACACTCTATAACAGTCCTATACGCTGCCCAAAGAAAACAATCTTAACTTTGAATGTTAGTCAATGTAAAGAGGTTTAATTAGAAGTGAATTTGGAGCGTTCCTATTGGTCGGTTCATCATGAAACGTTTTGAGGATATAAAAAGCAGCTGTCGAGTTTAAATAAAACAGAAAAATGAATTGTCAAAAAATTAGGTACACACATTTCTTGCACAGCGCCGATATTCCAGCTATATAAACTTATAACCACTTTATTTAAAATTATATAATTACATAGTATAACGTCAATCGGAGCTGATTAAACCGCGTCCAGATATCAGCACTGCACAAATAATCCAGTTATGAACGTAGATCGTATGTCCAGCTCGCGGTGGCCATTGTTTTGGTTAGCGCATAACCTCAGCCAGTAAGACGGGGAGCCCCCAGAAAGTGTCTAGCTCAGGGCCCCCAAAAGGCTGGAGCCAGGCCTGGCAGAGAGAGTGGAGGTAGAGAGAGAGAGAGGAGTGTAGAGGTCTCTCTCTCTCTGGGGTTCTCTCTGGGTTCTATATGCGTCTCTCTCAGAAGGAACTGAAACCTGACTCTTGGCACCAGACAGGCTGGAGGCAGGCAGACTGGACCAATTCACAGGGGGAGTGTGTGTGTGTGTGTGTGTGTGTGTGTGTAACAGGGTCTGACAGTAAGTGAAGAGGTGGGGGCGCTGGTGTTGGTGGTGGGGGGCACCAAGTGCGGTATTACTGCTGTGTGTGTGTTACCAGGGTCAACATTAACCCCTCTTATCTACTACTAGGCCAAGTGGAGCCAGTCTAACCCTACGACCCCTCACACACACTCACACTGGCGCGTGCGGGCAGCGGTATGAGAGCTAATCAGATGGAATGTCCATTTCAAAGCTATTCTGACCGCTCCGCTTGTCACCACAGAGATCTTTACATAGCAACCACTTTCCACCTATATATATATATACATATACACACGACGACCATGGCTCAAATATATAGATAACATTAGTGCCGAATCAAACCCCCCTCATAAACCCTCGCGCCGAACGTGAGGAACTGAATCAACATGTTTACTTTTACTGATGGTACTTTACGTCTGTGGAACCGAATGTCTCGACGAGTCCCAGCTTATAGAACTGTACATACCCTGAACCTCAAACCTCAAGCTCCAAATCCTACACTGTTACATAACAGACTAGTTAATATTTACACCCGCAACATTTACACACAACCACAACACTAACCAGAACATTTACACACAACCACAACACCAACCAGCAACCAGAACATTTACACACAACCACAACACCAACCAGCAACCAGAACATTTACACACAACCACAACACCAACCAGAACATTTACACACAACCACAACACCAACCAGCAACCAGAACATTTACACACAACCACAACACCAACCAGAACATTTACACACAACCACAACACCAACCAGCAACCAGAACATTTACACACAACCATAACACCAACCAGAACATTTACACACAACCACAACACCAACCAGCAACCAGAACATTTACACACAACCACAACACCAACCAGCAACCAGAACATTTACACACAACCATAACACCAACCAGAACATTTACACACAACCACAACACCAACCAGCAACCAGAACATTTACACACAACCACAACACCAACCAGCAACCAGAACATTTACACACAACCATAACACCAACCAGAACATTTACACACAACCACAACACCAACCAGCAACCAGAACATTTACACACAACCATAACACCAACCAGAACATTTACACACAACCACAACACCAACCAGCAACCAGAACATTTACACACAACCACAACACCAACCAGCAACCAGAACATTTACACACAACCATAACACCAACCAGAACATTTACACACAACCACAACACCAACCAGAACATTTACACACAACCACAACAACAACCAGAACATTTACACACAACCACAACACCAACCAGCAACCAGAACATTTACCCACAACCACAACACCAACCAGAACATTTACACACAACCACAACACCAACCAGAACATTTACACACAACCACAACACCAACCAGCAACCAGAACATTTACACACAACCACAACACCAACCAGAACATTTACACACAACCACAACACCAACCAGCAACCAGAACATTTACACACAACCACAACACCAACCAGCAACCAGAACATTTACACACAACCACAACACCAACCAGAACATTTACACACAACCACAACACCAACCAGCAACCAGAACATTTACACACAACCACAACACCAACCAGAACATTTACACACAACCACAACACCAACCAGCAACCAGAACATTTACACACAACCACAACACCAACCACCAACCAGAACATTTACACACAACCACAACACCAACCAGCAACCAGAACATTTACACTCAACCACAACACCAACCAGAACATTTACACACAACCACAACCAGAACATTTACACACAACCACAACACCAACCAGCAACCAGAACATTTACACACAACCACAACACCAACCAGCAACCAGAACATTGACACACAACCACAACACCAACCAGCAACCAGAACATTTACACACAACCACAACACCAACCAGAACATTTACACACAACCACAACACCAACCAGAACATTTACACACAACCACAACACCAACCAGCAACCAGAACATTTACACACAACCACAACAACAACCAGCAACCAGAACATTTACACACAACCACAGCACCAACCACCAACCAGAACATTTACACACAACCACAACACCAACCAGCAACCAGAACATTTACACACAACCACAACACCAACCAGAACATTTACACACAACCACAACACCAACCAGAACATTTACACACAACCACAACACCAACCAGAACATTTACACACAACCACAACAACAACCAGCAACCAGAACATTTACACACAACCACAGCACCAACCAGCAACCAGAACATTTACACACAACCACAACACCAACCAGCAACCAGAACATTTACACACAACCACAACACCAACCAGAACATTTACATACAACCACAACACCAACCAGCAACCAGAACATTTACACACAACCACAACACCAACCAGCAACCAGAACATTTACACACAACCACAACACCAACCAGCAACCAGAACATTTACACACAACCACAACACCAACCAGCAACCAGAACATTTACACACAACCACAACACCAACCAGCAACCAGAACATTTACACAAAACCACAACACCAACCAGCAACCAGAACATTTACACACAACCACAACACCAACCAGCAACCAGAACATTTACACACAACCACAACACCAACCAGCAACCAGAACATTTACACACAACCACAACACCAACCAGCAACCAGAACATTTACACACAACCACAACACCAACCAGAACATTTACACACAACCACAACACCAACCAACAACCAGAACATTTACACACAACCACAACACCAACCAGCAACTAGATCATTTACACACAACCACAACACCAACCAGCAACCAGAACGGTGGTGGAGAAATCCAGCGTTCCAGGCTGTGAAGGGAACGTCGCCACTTTTCATTCCTTCCCAACAAACAACCCAACTGTCAGAGCTACATGTTCATCTTTAAACCAGCCTGAAGTTCCTCTTCTCCACATTCTTCATCTAATGTTCCACCTTAAACACTGCAGCTCCTACAGACGCCAGAATGGAACCACAGCAGCGTTTAAGGTGGAACGGAGAATTCCCAAAACCAGCTGCTGAACTTCCAACATCTTTAACAGAATCCTGAACAACTTTAACTCTGCAGTCTGTACGTTTCACTCCGGACAGTTTCTCCAACACTCGGACACCATGGAGCAGCTTCAGCTCAGCGTTCAACACTGAAGAGACTGAAGAGACGAGCAGCTCCACCTTTATTAGCACCACAACCTCCAACAGTGACTGGAAGTAGCAGCCATGCTGTGTGAGTGGATCACTGTGTGCTGGTTGAAGCAGATCATCCTAAACTGAAAGTTTCACAGAGACACCTTTCATCTACTTTGTGTTTGATGTCCAGATCAAAGAGAGTAGCTAGTACAGGTAACGTTAGCGACCAGCAGCTCAGAGTAACTAACGTAGCTAACTCAATAGGATGTGGGCGGGGCTTATTTACTCAGAGGCTCATTGCTTCTGTGTGATATAAATATTCATGAACTCAAAAGAGCAGATGATTGGCTGTAAATGGATGTAGAAGCACATCTGGGTGAACAAAGACATACAAACCTTCTATGTAGAATCTAAAGACTGAATAAAAGCCTTTAAGGGTCTTTAACCGTTCTCTTACAGGGCTGTGGATCTGTGGTCCACCTCAAGTTCTCCAAATTCAAGTGATGACAAACAGACCTCCGACTGAAAAGCTTCAGGCAACAGAACGCTCTAAATCAACAATCATTTACAAACATTCATGTTCCGCAACACGTTCTCCAAGAAACGTTCCACAAGACAATCCCATCAAGTCAACATTCTGAACAGCGATGATGTGTGAGGGAGGAGGCCAGAGCTGCTTTCTCTCTTCTTCTTGGGTTTCAGAAAGAAGAAAAGAGGGAAGCAGTACGGACACGGTCATGGGTTTGTCAGATTGGTCAACAAGACGAGAGTCCGCAGATCTGAAGCAGTGCAGAAGAATCCATGGGTTTCTTTTTCTACTTTAATGGCCGTCTGGAACTTCAGGACAGATTCTACTGGACGTCCAGCTCCTCCCACCTTCCGTTCTGTTACCCGTCCACTCAGTCAGCTGTCTGCCTGCTCGCAGGACTCTTCTGGAGTCAGTAGGCCAGATCCTTAAAGACCTCAGCTCCCCCTAAAACCTCGGCACTGACAGAAATCACAGACTGGACAGGAAACCCTATGAGCTCTCAGGTCTGAGAGGTTTAATTCTGCAACTCATGGAGGCACCAGATAAAGTTTCCAGATCTGTGAATAGGAAATCAGTATCTTCTGAAACACCAAAGTTTGGAACTAATGAAGTGTCGACCTTTAGTTCCATTCCAACCCTGGACTTTGCCTGCAAGCGTAGTCCTGCTGTTCTCCAGTTTGGGATATTTGCGTGACCGGTTTCACACATACTAACTTCTAAAAGTCTTGATTTCCAGATTGGCTCTCGTATTGACAGGCTAAAGTGGAGTAGAGTGGAAGTTCAGCCCAAGCGCAGAGGGGTGCCGTCGGGATTTTGGGAAGCGATAGATGATGTCTGAGGGGTCCAAGCACCTCCCAGAAAAAACTCCCTTACCATGCAATCTACTGCCTCCTGGAAGATAGTCCTAGGAGTAATTAGTTCTTTCTGAACGAGTGGCCAAGGGTAGGTCACCACCGGGCACCAGACATGACCACTAGGGAGGCGTGTTTCTCCCAGACTCTCATGAGCTAATCTCCAGGGGTGTTTCTGCCTACTGCTGTTATCCTGGATTGTGAGGATGTGGAGTGTGGGGGCTCCCCAGCCCAGTAAATGGTCCGCTAAATGGTCATTGCACCGCAACTGCCATCTCCTGTGTGTTCCCTCTGGAGGACAGGGCAAGTACCTAACCACCCGGTAGCATCTCTACCCCCAGGAGCGTTCGCCCCACTAAGCATCCATCACAAGGGCATGATGGAGAAGAATGCCTTCTATAGGCACTCTACATTAGCACTGGTACCTTTCCAGGTCTGACCGTTGTTTCCAATGGGCAATCCGCAAGTGTGAAAGGCCCCCCTGGACCAAAATGTGCCCCCTTGTTTCTCGAACGTGTCAAAAAGTCTTTGGGTCAACCAGTGTGGAGGAGAGTGTCCTGCACTTTACGCTGGCTGAGGCTCGTACTGCGGTACCCACGTTCCCCTAGTTCTCTCTGTGAATGGCTCATTTTGTCGGCTCCCTCGATCTCTCCACACGTCACTCGGATACCTACGGTGGTTCCAGAGCAAATGCATGCAAACTACGTTAACTAACAGAGTGACAGTGGAACCCAAATGCATCCCAAATGCATGGAATCAGGCAATTTGTTTAATCTCTTCATGCAACATGCTGCACAATACAGAGTTTCATGAAATTTAAATCAATTCTACTGAAATTCCGTCTGTTAAGAAGCTAACCTGTAAATATTTCGAAAGCTGAGGAGGAGTTACTGAATGTATAGTTGGCTTTGGGTTTCTTATCGTGACCTTATGGTCATTAGCAGATCAAGGCAGATCCTATTTAAATCAGGCCCGTGTTGTGTCATACCGCAGTGGGCGGAGTCCATACATGTGATTAATATTTAAAAAAATGTTTTGCAGTTAGAAATAAGCTAAGTTGAGGGAAGTCTGTATGTCATCCCATGCGCCTGTGCAGGAACAATATTGAGGGTTGTCGGTGGAGCTCACACGACGAGCAGCCGAGCCAGGCAGCACCAGCTCGTTACTCGTTAAGGAACGTATTTGTAATGTTTTAATGAGGTTGTGTAAGTGTAACGAGTGTTCCTGCACTGCTAGTGAACATGCTGTGAATGCTTTGTATACATGTAGTTACTGTACAGAGTCACTCCTGTGTATTCACAACAGCCAGAGTGAGTGTGTAGAGTAGTATGCTGGACCCTGAGTGTGTGAGTGTGTGTGTGTGTGTGTGTAAGTGTGTGTTAGTGAGGAACTGCCTGCCACCTGTTCCCCCACCCCGTGCCCCCCCACCCCCCACCCCACCGGGAACAAATCTCTCTAATTATGATGAGCGGAGACAGAAGACTGTCGCCATGGGGATAGGGGGGTTCATGTGAAAGTGTGTGTGAGACCCCAAAAGTGTGTATACAGACAAACATACATATATGTGTCAGTGTGTGTGTATACAATGCCGGGCTGGTCTCTGAGGCCCAGGCGGCAGACAGTTTGGCTGGTTCGGTGACGGAGAGTCTGAGAGCCGGTGGGTTCCAGGGGCTGGGGGGGCCCAGCCAGCTCCGAGCCCAGCCAGGGTGGCTCCATCCTGGGCAAAAACTGCAGCAGACTCCCTGGAGCTATACGAGGCTCTGGAGCCCAACTCCAATCTACCATATGCCATCAGGCAATCCAGTGACCCTGACACGAACACCACCGAGCGTGAGATACTCACTCACTCACACACACACACACACACACACACACACATATATATATATATATATATATATATATATTCACACACATATACACGCACATATATACAAACACACACACACACTCACACACACACACAAACATACATACACACACATACACATACATATATATACAAACACACACACACACTCACACACACATATATGCAAACACACACACACAAACATACATACACACACATACACATACATATATATACAAACACACACACACACACACATATATTTGTGCGTGTGTGAGTGTGTATATATATATATATACATACACACACACACACACACATATATATATATATATATATATATATATATATATATATACACATATATACACATACATACACACATATACACACACACACATTATTAAATATTAAACAGTATTAGTAGAGTAAGTAGAGCTTTTACACTTTATTATTAAATATTAATCAGTATTAATAGAGTAAGTAGTGTTTTTACACTTTATTATTAAATATTAATCAGTATTAATAGAGTAAGTAGTGTTTTTACACTTTATTATTAAATATTAATCAGTATTAATAGAGTAAGTAGTGTTTTTACACTTTATTATTAAATATTAATCAGTATTAATAGAGTAAGTAGTGTTTTTACACTTTATTATTAAATATTAAACAGTATTAATAGAGTAAGTAGAGCTTTTACACTTTATTATTAAATATTAATCAGTATTAATAGAGTAAGTAGTGTTTTTACACTTTATTATTAAATATTAATCAGTATTAATAGAGTAAGTAGTGTTTTTACACTTTATTATTAAATATTAATCAGTATTAATAGAGTAAGTAGTGTTTTTCTATACGTCAGTGTTTATTTAACCCTTTCCAAGCTTCTCCTAAACAACCCAGTATTATTATCAGTTCTGATCTAATACCTGCTTTGACTGCTCAGTACTTCATTAAGATAAATCAAGATTTGCTGCTGAAGGAACTGAACACATTCATACAATGTCTGGGGCGTCCAGGAGAAATCTGGAACCTAACTTTGTTCTTCAAACTGGATCAAGATCTGATCTACTTCTCTCACAATAACATATTCATGTTACTTTCTATTGTATGTCTGATTATTTACATCTGTTCTAATCAGATCTGCTGTTCTTACTGGTGATCAGACACTTATTGATCAGATCAACACCTTTACATACACACACACATATATATATATATATATTAATTTCAGTATTACTAACTAAATAAATAAATAAACACTCTGTGGACGCTGCAGAGGAGCCGGAGAGTCTGTAGAGTTTCGTGTCACTATCACGTTTACTGCACGATTGAAGTTTAGAGGCATGAAGGCAGCAGATTCCTATCAGAGCTGTTTTCCAGCAGGACCTTCTCACAACATCTCACATACAACAGCTCCCACACACAGACCTTCTCACAACATCTCACATACAACAGCTCCCACACACAGACCTTCTCACAATATCTCACATACAACAACAGCTTCCACACACAGACCTTCTCACAACATCTCACATACAACAGCTCCCACACACAGACCTTCTCACAATATCTCACATACAACAACAGCTTCCACACACAGACCTTCTCACAACATCTCACATACAACAACAGCTCCCACACACGGACCTTCTCACAACATCTCACATACAACAGCTCCCACACACAGACCTTCTCACAACATCTCACATACAACAACAGCTCCCACACACGGACCTTCTCACAACATCTCACATACAACAACAGCTTCCACACACAGACCTTCTCACAACATCTCACATACAACAACAGCTTCCACACACAGACCTTCTCACAACATCTCACATACAACAACAGCTCCCACACACGGACCTTCTCACAACATCTCACATACAACAACAGCTCCCACACACGGACCTTCTCACAACATCTCACATACAACAACAGCTTCCACACACAGACCTTCTCACAACATCTCACATACAACAACAGCTTCCACACACAGACCTTCTCACAACATCTCACATACAACAGCTCCCACACACAGACCTTCTCACAACATCTCACATACAACAGCTCCCACACACAGACCTTCTCACAATATCTCACATACAACAACAGCTCCCGCACACAGACCTTCTCACAACATCTCACATACAACAGCTCCCACACACAGACCTTCTCACAATATCTCACATACAACAACAGCTTCCACACACAGACCTTCTCACAACATCTCACATACAACAACAGCTCCCGTACACGGACCTTCTCACAACATCTCACATACAACAACAGCTCCCACACACGGACCTTCTCACAACATCTCACATACAACAGCTCCCACACACAGACCTTCTCACAACATCTCACATACAACAACAGCTCCCGCACACAAACCTTCTCACAACATCTCACATACAACAACAGCTTCCACACACAGACCTTCTCACAACATCTCACATACAACAACAGCTTCCACACACAGACCTTCTCACAACATCTCACATACAACAACAGCTCCCACACACGGACCTTCTCACAATATCTCACATACAACAACAGCTCCCACACACGGACCTTCTCACAACATCTCACATACAACAACAGCTCCCACACACGGACCTTCTCACAACATCTCACATACAACAACAGCTCCCACACACGGACCTTCTCACAACATCTCACATACAACAACAGCTTCCACACACAGACCTTCTCACAACATCTCACATACAACAACAGCTCCCAGACACAGACCCTAACCCGTACGAGAGAGATCAGTGAGAGATATCTGTGAGAGAGATCAGTGTGTAAGAGATCAGTGTGAGAGAGAGAAGTGAGAGAGATCAGTGAGAGATATCTGTGAGAGAGATCAGTGTGTAAGAGATCAGTGTGAGAGAGAGAAGTGAGAGAGATCAGTGAGAGATATCTGTGAGAGAGATCAGTGTGTAAGAGATCTGTGTGAGAGAGAGAAGTGAGAGAGATCAGTGTGAGAGATATCAGTGAGAGAGATCAGTGAGAGAGATCAGTGAGAGAGATCAGGCAGAGATATCAGTGAGAGAGATCAGTGAAAGATATCAGTGAGAGAGAGAAGTAAGAGAGATCAGAGTGAGAGATATCAGTGAGAGAGAGATCAGTGTGAGAGAGATCAGTGTGAGAGAGAGCAGTGTGAGAAAGAGCAGTGAGAGAGAGCAGTGTGAGAGAGAACAGTGTGAGAGTGATCAGTGTGAGAGAGAGAAGTGAGAGAGATCAGTGAGATATCAGTGAGATAGATCAGTGTGAGAGAGATCAGTGTGAGAAAGATCAGTGTGTGAGAGATCAGTGTGAGAGAGAAGTGAAAGAGATCAGATAGAGATATCAGTGAGAGAGATCAGTGTGAGAGAGATCAGTGTGTGAAAGATCAGTGTGAGAGAGATCAGTGTGTGAAAGATCAGTGTGAGAGAGAACAGTGTGAGAGAGACCTGTGAGAGATCAGTGTGAGAGATATCAGTGTGAGATCAGTGCAAGAGAGATCAATACAGAGTCTCACTGAGAGTCTCAATTAGAGTCTCACTCAGAGTCTCACTCAGAGTTCCATTCAAAGTCTCACTGAGAGTCTCACTCAGAGTCTCACTCAGAGTTCCATTCAAAGTCTCACTGAGACTCTCAATTAGAGTCTCACTCAGAGTCTCACTCAGAGTTCCATTCAAAGTCTCACTGAGACTCTCAATTAGAGTCTCACTCAGAGTCTCTCACTCAGAGTTCCATTCAGAGTCTCACTGAGAGTCTCACTCAGAGTCTCACTCAGAGTTCCATTCAAAGTCTCACTGAGACTCTCAATTAGAGTCTCACTCAGAGTCTCACTCAGAGTTCCATTCAAAGTCTCACTGAGACTCTCAATTAGAGTCTCACTCAGAGTCTCTCACTCAGAGTTCCATTCAGAGTCTCACTGAGAGTCTCACTCAGAGTCTCACTCAGAGTTCCATTCAAAGTCTCACTGAGACTCTCAATTAGAGTCTCACTCAGAGTCTCACTCAGAGTTCCATTCAAAGTCTCACCGAGACTCTCAATTAGAGTCTCACTCAGAGTCTCTCACTCAGAGTTCCATTCAGAGTCTCACTGAGAGTCTCACTCAGAGTCTCACTCAGAGTTCCATTCAAAGTCTCACTCAGAGTCTCACTGAGAGTCTCACTCAGAGTCTCAATGAGAGTCTCACTCAGAGTCTCAATGAGAGTCTCACTCAGAGTCTCACTCAGAGTCTCACTCAGAGTCTCAATGAGAGTCTCACTCAGAGTCTCACTCAGAGTTCCATTCAAAGTCTCACTCAGAGTCTCACTGAGAGTCTCACTCAGAGTCTCAATGAGAGTCTCACTCAGAGTCTCAATGAGAGTCTCACTCAGAGTCTCACTCAGAGTCTCACTCAGAGTCTCAATGAGAGTCTCACTCAGAGTCTCACTCAGAGTTCCATTCAAAGTCTCACTCAGAGTCTCACTGAGAGTCTCACTCAGAGTCTCAATGAGAGTCTCACTCAGAGTCTCAATGAGAGTCTCACTCAGAGTCTCACTCAGAGTCTCACTCAGAGTCTCAATGAGAGTCTCACTCAGAGTTCCATTCAGAGTCTCACTCTGTCCTCAGTGGCAGTTACGCAGAGAACCACACGCCTGACATGAACTCTCCACACCCTGCGAGGGAGAGAAGAAGCCCCGCCCACTCAATGATGTCATCAGGAGTCCCAGTTTAAGTAGTTTCACCGACCGCAGACGCGCAGACACGTATTAAAGAATGTGTCCAGCCACCAGCGAGTGTTTCATTACAGACCACATCAAAGAGTCTGAGTCCAAACACAACCGCCTCCTACACACACACACACACACACACACACACACACACACACACACACACCACACACACACACACACACACACACACACACACACACACCACACACACACACACACACACACACACACACACACCAACCACACACACACACACACACCACACACACACACACACACACACACACACCAACCACACGCCGCCGTGTGACTCAAACACCAACAGCTACATAAACACCCAACCGTTTCACTCCTGACCTCAGAGACAGCGCGAGTGTGAACAGGAGTGAATGGAAGAACACACAGATTGCAGGGAGATGGAGGTGAAAGGAGGTCAATAGAGGTGGAAGGATATACACTGAGATAAATGAGATTAAAAGAGATGAATGGAGATAAACTGAAAAATTGAATGAACGAAGATGGATAGTGATTAAAGGAGATCAATAGATAGTGGACAAATATACATAGAGGTGACGGAGGTGAACGGACGTGAACGGAGATGAACTGGGATGAGGTGAATGGACATACATGGTGGTGAAGGAATAGATATTACTGGAGTTCAATAGAGGTAACAGGAGTAAACGGAGATCAGTGGGGATTAATGGAGGTAACTGGAGAAAATGGTAATGAAGGTAAAGAGAGACTGAAAGAGGTGAATGGGGGTCCATGGTAGCTGACGGAAGAGAAAGAAGGTAAAAAAGAGATTAATGGGGTAAATGGAGGCAGATGAAAGTAAATGAGATTAATGGAAGTCAATGTAGGTCAATGGATGTACACAGAGATAAAAGGGAATTATTGGAGGTAAATGAATGGAGGTCAGTGGAGGTAGGGGTGTGTGTGAATAGATGAATGGAGGTCAATGGAGGTAGGGGTGTGTAAGTAAATGGAAATGAATGGAGGTCAGTGGAGGTAGGGGTGTGTGAATGGAGGTCAGTGGAGGTGTGTGTGTGTGTGTCTGTGGACGTAAATAGATGAATGGAGGTCAGTGGAGGTATGGGTGTGAATGGAAAATGAATGGAGGTCAGTGGAGGTAGGGGTGTGTGTGTGTGTGTGTGTGTGAATAGATGAATGAAGGTCAGTGGATGTAGGGGTGTGGGTGTGAATGGAAAATGAATGGAGTGTGTGTGTGTGTGTGAATGGAAGTCAGTGGAGGTAGGTGTGTGTGTGTCTGAATGAATGTGTGTGTGGACATGAATAGATGAATGGAGGTCAGTGGAGGTAGGGGTGTGGGCGAGAATGAAAATGAATGCAGGTCAGTGGAGGTAGGAGTGTGTGTGAATTGAGGTCTGTGGAGGTAGGTGTGTGTGAATGGAGGTCTGTGGAGGTAGGTGTGTGTGAATGAAGATGAATGGAGGTCAGTGGAGGTAGGTGTGTGAGTGAGTGGAGGTCAGTGGAGGTAGGTGTGTGTGTGAATGGAGGTCAGTGGAGGTAGGTGTGTGTGAATGAAGATGAATGGAGGTCAGTGGAGGTAGGTGTGTGTGTGAATGGAGGTCAGTGGAGGTAGGTGTGTGTGTGAATGGAGGTCAGTGGAGGTAGGTGTGTGTGAATGAAGATGAATGGAGGTCAGTGGAGGTAGGTGTGTGAGTGAATGGAGGTCAGTGGAGGTAGGTGTGTGAGTGAATGGAGGTCAGTGGAGGTAGGTGTGTGTGTGAGTGAATGGAGGTCAGTGGAGGTAGGTGTGTGTGTGTGTGAATGGAGGTCAGTGGAGGTAGGTGTGTGTGAATGGAGGTCAGTGGAGGTAGGTGTGTGTGTGAATGGAGGTCAGTGGAGGTAGGTGTGTGTGAATGAAGATGAATGGAGGTCAGTGGAGGTAGGGGTGTGGGCGAGAATGAAAATGAATGCAGGTCAGTGGAGGTAGGAGTGTGTGTGAATTGAGGTCTGTGGAGGTAGGTGTGTGTGAATGGAGGTCTGTGGAGGTAGGTGTGTGTGAATGAAGATGAATGGAGGTCAGTGGAGGTAGGTGTGTGAGTGAGTGGAGGTCAGTGGAGGTAGGTGTGTGTGTGAATGGAGGTCAGTGGAGGTAGGTGTGTGTGAATGAAGATGAATGGAGGTCAGTGGAGGTAGGTGTGTGTGTGAATGGAGGTCAGTGGAGGTAGGTGTGTGTGTGAATGGAGGTCAGTGGAGGTAGGTGTGTGTGAATGAAGATGAATGGAGGTCAGTGGAGGTAGGTGTGTGAGTGAATGGAGGTCAGTGGAGGTAGGTGTGTGTGTGTGTGAATGGAGGTCAGTGGAGGTAGGTGTGTGTGAATGGAGGTCAGTGGAGGTAGGTGTGTGTGTGAATGGAGGTCAGTGGAGGTAGGTGTGTGAGTGAATGGAGGTCAGTGGAGGTAGGTGTGTGAGTGAATGGAGGTCAGTGGAGGTAGGTGTGTGTGTGAATGGAGGTCAGTGGAGGTAGGTGTGTGTGAATGGAGGTCAGTGGAGGTAGGTGTGTGTGTGTATAGTGTGTGTGAGAATAGAGGTGAATAGTGAATGAGTTACCAGTCAAGGCTAAGAGAGCGCCTCCTGTAGCCCGGTGGTGTGCACTGCAGGCTTTTCTCCTGTTTACACTGTCGGTCCTTCAGAGAGAGTCGCTGAGTCAGCCGTACAATACCGGAGTCCAGCCTGTAACACACACACACACACACACACACACACACAGTCAGATCTTCTACAGTATAACAGGAACATCAGACATGTCAGTGTAACGAATCATACTAACCACTACACCACCATACTAACCACTACACCACCATACTGACCACTACACCACCATACTGACCACTACACCACCATACTGACCACTACACCACCATACTGACCACTACACCACCATACTAACTACTACACCACCATACTGACCACTACACCACCATACTGACCACTACACCACCGAACTGACCACTACACCACCATACTGACCACTACACCACCATACTAACCACTACACCACCATACTAACCACTACACCACCATACTAACCACTACACCACCATACTGACCACTACACCACCATACTGACCACTACACCACCGAACTGACCACTACACCACCATACTGACCACTACACCACCATACTAACCACTACACCACCATACTAACCACTACACCACCATACTGACCACTACACCACCATACTAACCACTACACCACCATACTAACCACTACACCACCGTACTGACCACTACACCACCGTACTGACCACTACACCACCATACTGACCACTACACCACCATACTGACCACTACACCACCGAACTGACCACTACACCACCATACTGACCACTACACCACCATACTGACCACTACACCACCGTACTAACCACTACACCACCATACTGACCACTACACCACCATACTAACCACTACACCACCATACTAACCACTACACACCCATACTAACCACTACACCACCGTACTAACCACTACACCACCATACTAACCACTACACCACCATACTAACCACTACACACCCATACTAACCATTACACCACCGTACTAACCACTACACCACCATACTGACCACTACACCACCATACTAACCACTACACCACCATACTAACCACTACACCACCATACTAACCACTACACCACCATACTAACTACTACACCACCATACTAACCACTACACCACCATACTAACCACTACACCACCATACTGACCACTACACCACCATACTGACCACTACACCACCATACTGACCACTACACCACCATACTAACTACTACACCACCATACTAACTACTACACCACCATACTAACCACTACACCACCGTACTAACCACTACACCACCGTACTAACCACTACACCACCGTACTAACCACTACACCACCATACTAACCACTACACCACCATACTTACCACTACACCACCATACTAACCACTACACCACCATACTAACCACTACACCACCATACTAACTACTACACCACCATACTAACCACTACACCACCATACTAACTACTACACCACCATACTAACTACTACACCACCATACTAACTACTACACCACCATACTAACCACTACACCACCATACTAACCACTACACCACCATACTGACCACTACACCACCATACTGACCACTACACCACCATACTAACCACTACACCACCATACTGACCACTACACCACCATACTGACCACTACACCACCATACTGACCACTACTCCTGCTTCTGAAAGAGACTGGTGTTGTTGGGGTTTTGTTTGACTCACTGGTGAGACTGTAGAGAGACAGTAAGGGGCAGTAAGAACAGTGTCTCCAGCAGAGTGACAGCCCCTGGGGCAGGTTTTGGGGGGAGTGGGTAGAAAGAGACTTCCCCAAGAGCCAAACCAGGATTTACCCAGTCAGTCCTGAGATTTAAACCCATGAACCTCCGGTTACTACGGTTACAGATACTGACCACCCTAAAACAACAGCAACAACAAATCAGCGGCACTAGCAAACTCACACAGGACAACCAAAACCCAAAGGTAAGGGGCAGTAAGGGGACGGCAGAGGGTCAGTGAGAGGTATCAAAGGGAGATGAAGGGGGCAGTAGAGGGGCAAACGTCCCCCTTCTTAAAAATAAAGTAACAGAGTTTGGAAGATCAGCTGACTACCGACTCGGAGACCTCAATTCTTCACTCGTCCGGCTTAGTCATGCGGGATGTTCAACTCTCTACACAGTTTAGTGTAGTGTTGATGTTCTACAGCGTTATCTAGATCCCAGAGCAGTGCGGCTGCAGGACCCCAGCGCAGGTTCACTCGCCCCCACGCAGAGCAAATTAGCCAATCACAGCGAGTCCCTTGAACCATCTGACTCCTGTAGCTGACCGGTGAGTTTCCTGCAGCCAGGTTTACACCACAAATCAGCCGAAGTTTTACTCACTTTCACTAACTGGGGTGAACAGAGGGCTGGATGCTTCAATCTGGGGTGGCTCTGCCCCCACCGGCCACCCCTCGACTACCGGTCCCACCGGCTACGCCTCCGGTCAGGAGGTCACACACTTAAAAACCTGAACGAGTCCAGAGAATAAAACAAGACCTGCCGGCTTCCAGCACACATACCCAGCGCGGTCAGATTTACTGAGAGGTCCAGTTGCATTAATAGGCATGTACACTACTCGCTCACACACACACACACACACACACACACACACACACACACTCAGTTCCAAAGTTTCCCGACCTCCGGAGCATATTTTCCAGCCTGTCTCATCAGAGAGACGGAGAGATTACTGTGGATTACTCAGGATTCCACTGGCTTAGTGTCAGATGGAGGGCTAACTGGTGGAATACCGGGCCATTCCGGTTCTGAGCGCGCATGTGTTTAGATTCTTTCTCCTTCGGCCTCATTCGTCACAGTCGAATCACCGTTTCCACAACAACACAGCATGCTGGGTAGAGCTGGGCGTCCAGAGGTGCATTCTGGGAGTGCAGTGAAGTAAAAGCACTGAAGGACAGAAGTCCCAAACAAATCAAATTAAACCTTACTGGGTCTCTTCCAAGGTCCCCAGACCGGGGACAGCAGTAGTGTCCCCAGCAGAGTGACAGCCCCTGGGGCAGATTTTGGGGGGAGTGGGTAGGAAGTGGCTTCCCTAAGAGCAAACCCATAAACCGCCAGTTGCTATGGTTACAGATACTGACCACCTTAAAACAACAACAAACCAGCGGCACTAGCAAACTCAGACTGGACAACCATTAACCTAAAACCAGGCAAGACACTCAGAAACACAACAACAGAAGAGAAGGCAATGCCCCGACTCGGACTCGGGCTCAGACTCGGACTCGGGCTCAGACTCGGACTCGGGCTCAGACTCGGACTCGGGCTTAGACTCAGACTCGGGCTCAGACTCGGACTCGGGCTTAGACTCAGACTCGGACTCGGACTCGGACTCAGACTCGGACTCGGACTCGGGCTCAGGCTTGGACTCGGACTCGGACTCGGCCTCAGACTCAGACTCAGACTCAGACTCCTGCTTCTCGAAGAGACCAAGCTTGTTGCGTTTTAAATTATTTGTTGTTTTTTGTTTACAGTTTTTAATTCTGTTTTTAATTTGTTGTCACGACAGTAGAGGGTGTCAAAAATCATATGGGCAGTAGGGGGCAGATGAGAGGCAGTAAGGGCAGAGACCTGAAGAAGGACAGCAAAGGAGCTGTAGTGGGACAATACAACGAGACAGGAGAGGGACAGTAGGGGAACAGTGAAGGGGCAGTAGGGGAAGCAGTAGAGGGACAGTAGGGGAACAGCGGAGGGACTGTAGGGGAAGCAGTAGAGGGACAGTAGGGGAACAGTGGAGGGACTGTAGGGGAAAGCAGTAGAGGGACAGTAGGGGAACAGTGGAGGGACAGTAGGGGAAGCAGTAGAGGGACAGTAGGGGAACAGCGGAGGGACTGTAGGGGGGACAGTACCAAGACAGTAAGAGAGCAGTACAGTTGAGGGACAGTAAGAGACAGTAAGAAGGCAGTAGAGGCTGTAAGAGAGCAGAAGTGGGACAGTAGAGGGACATCTAAGAGGAGCAGTCGAGCTGCATCAAGGGTTCAGTAGAGGGACAGTAAGGGTTCAGTAGAGAGACAGTAGTGGGTCAGTAGAGAGACAGTAGTGGGTCAGTAGAGGGACAGTAAAGGGGCAGTAGAGGGACAGTAAGGGGGCAGTAGAGGGACAGTAAGGGTTCAGTAGAGAGACTGTAGTGGGTCAGTAGAGGGACAGTAAGGGTTCAGTAGAGGGACAGTAAGGGTCCAGTAGAGAGACAGTAGTGGGTCAGTAGAGGGACAGTAAAGGGGCAGTAGAGGGACAGTAAGGGGGCAGTAGAGGGACAGTAAAGGGGCAGTAGAGGGACAGTAAGGGGGCAGTAGAGGGACAGTAAGGGTTCAGTATAGAGACTGTAGTGGGTCAGTAGAGGGACAGTAAGGGTTCAGTAGAGGGACAGTAAGGGTTCAGTAGAGGGACAGAAAGCGTTCGGTAGAGAGACAGTAGTAGGTCAGTAGAGAGACAGTAAAGGTTCAGTAGAGGGACAGTAAGGGTTCAGTAGAGGGACAGAAAGCGTTCAGTAGAGAGACAGTAGTGGGTCAGTAGAGGGACAGTAAAGGGGCAGTAGAGGGACAGTAAGGGGGCAGTAGAGGGACAGTAAGGGTTCAGTAGAGAGACAGTAGTGGGTCAGTAGAGGGACAGTACAGGAAGCAGGAGAGGGACAGTAAGGGTTCAGTAGAGGGACAGAAAGCGTTCAGTAGAGAGACAGTAGTGGGTCAGTAGAGGGACAGTAAAGGGGCAGTAGAGGGACAGTAAGGGGGCAGTAGAGGGACAGTAAGGGTTCAGTAGAGAGACAGTAGTGGGTCAGTAGAGAGACAGTAGTGGGTCAGTAGAGGGACAGTAAAGGGGCAGTAGAGGGACAGTAAGGGGGCAGTAGAGGGACAGTAAGGGTTCAGTAGAGAGACAGTAGTGGGTCAGTAGAGAGACAGTAGTGGGTCAGTAGAGGGACAGTAAAGGGGCAGTAGAGGGACAGTAAGGGGGCAGTAGAGGGACAGTAAGGGTTCAGTAGAGAGACTGTAGTGGGTCAGTAGAGGGACAGTAAGGGTTCAGTAGAGGGACAGTAAGGGTTCAGTAGAGAGACAGTAGTGGGTCAGTAGAGGGACAGTAAAGGGGCAGTAGAGGGACAGTAAAGGGGCAGTAGAGGGACAGTAAGGGGGCAGTAGAGGGACAGTAAGGGGGCAGTAGAGGGACAGTAAAGGGGCAGTAGAGGGACAGTAAGGGGGCAGTAGAGGGACAGTAAGGGTTCAGTAGAGAGACTGTAGTGGGTCAGTAGAGGGACAGTAAGGGTTCAGTAGAGGGACAGAAAGCGTTCGGTAGAGAGACAGTAGTGGGTCAGTGGAGGGACAGTAAGGGGGCAGTAGAGGGACAGTAAGGGTTCAGTAGAGGGACAGTAAGGGTTCAGTAGAGAGACAGTAGTGGGTCAGTAGAGGGACAGTAAAGGTTCAGTAGAGGGACAGTAAGGGTTCAGTAGAGGGACAGAAAGCGTTCAGTAGAGAGACAGTAGTGGGTCAGTAGAGGGACAGTAAAGGGGCAGTAGAGGGACAGTAAGGGGGCAGTAGAGGGACAGTAAAGGGGCAGTAGAGGGACAGTAAGGGGGCAGTAGAGGGACAGTACAGGAAGCAGGAGAGGTGCATCAATGGCTCTGTAGTGGAACAGCAGAAGGAAAGTGGGCATTAGAGGGAAAGTAGGGGGTGATTAAGGGGACAGTGAAGTGACACTGTGAAGTGAATACAGTAGAGAGACAAGGAGGCAGGTAAAGGACAGTACAGGGGCATTAAGGGGCAGTAGGATAAAGTATGGACAGTAAGGAGACAGTAGAGGGACAGTAAAGAGATTAGAGGACCAGTAAAGATAGTAGAGGAGCATTAGTGGGATAGTAAGGGGACAGTAGAGGGACAGTAGAGCGGGAAAGGGAGCAGTAGTGAGACCGTAGAAGGACAATACAGGGACAGTAAGAGGGACAGCAGAGGGAAGGTAGAGGGACACCAACTGGGCTGTAGAGGGACGGTAAGGGACAACAGAGGGCAATAGGAGGCAGAAAAGGGGCAGCAGTGTGAGAACTGTGTGAACATGATTCCACCTGCAGCTGTTCCTGATGACATCATCCTGTTAGGCACTAGATGATGATGTAATGCCATTAAAGGATTCCTTACAGTGGGAAATACCAAGTGATGACATCATCACTGTGATTTCCTCGAACACATGCACACACACAGCTCGGAGCTCAGAACGAGGAGTCACACTCGGCGAGCGAGACCACAACGAGCCCTGCACGAAAGACCCCCGAGACCGGAGCGCTGGACCAGCCGAGCTGACGAGACCGGAGCGCTGGACCAGCCGAGCTGACGAGACCGGAGCGCTGGACCGGCTGAGTTGACGAGACTGGAGCGCTGGACAAGTCGTGCTGACGAGACCGGAGCTGACAAGACCGGAGCGCTGGACGAGCCGAGATGATGAGACTGGAGCGCTGGAGCTGACGAGACCGGAGCTGACGAGAGCAGAGCGCTGGACGAGCCGAGCTGACGAGCCGAGCTGACGAGCCGAGCTGACGAGACCGGAGCGCTGGACCAGATGAGCTGATGAGACCGGAGCGCTGGACGATTCGAGCTGACGAGATCGGAGGGCTGGACAAGTCGAACTGACGAGACCGGAGCGCTGGACCGGCTGAGCTGACGAGACCGGAGTGCTGGACAAGTCGTGCTGACGAGACCGGAGCTGACGAGACCGGAGCGCTGGACCAGCCAAGCTGATGAGATCGGAGCGCTGGACGAGCCGAGCTGACGAGACCGGAGTTGACGAGACCGGAGCGCTGGACGAGCCGAGCTGACGAGACCGGAGCGCTGGACCGGCTGAGTTGACGAGACCGGAGCTGGCGAGACCGGAGCGCTGGACGAGCCGAGCTGATGAGATCGGAGCGCTGGACGAGCCGAGCTGACGAGCCCGGAGTTGACGAGACCGGAGCGCTGGACGAGCCGAGATGATGAGACCGGAGCGCTGGACGAGCCGAGCTGTCGAGACCGGAGCTGACGAGACCGGAGCGCTGGACGAGCCGAGCTGACGAGACCGGAGCTGACGAGACTGGAGCTGACGAGACCGGAGCTGACGAGACCGGAGCTGACGAGACCGGAGCGCTGGACGAGCCGAGATGATGAGACCGGAGCGCTGGACGAGCCGAGCTGTCGAGACCGGAGCTGACGAGACCGGAGCTGACGAGACTGGAGCTGACGAGACCGGAGCTGACGAGACCGGAGCGCTGGACGAGCCGAGCTGACGAGACCGGAGCGCTGGACGAGCCGAGATGATGAGACCGGAGCGCTGGACGAGCCGAGCTGTCGAGACCGGAGCTGACGAGACCGGAGCTGACGAGACTGGAGCTGACGAGACCGGAGCTGACGAGACCGGAGCACTGGACCAGCCGAGCTCACGAGATTGGAGCGCTGGACGAGCCGAGCTGACGAGAGCAGAGCACTGGACGAGCCGAGCTGACGAGACCGGAGCGCTGGACGAGCCGAGCTGACGAGACCAGAGCGCTGGACGAGCCGAGCTGACGAGACCAGATCGCTGGACGAGCCAACCTGATGAGACCAGATCGCTGGACGAGTCGTGCTGACGAAACTGGAGCGCTGGACGAGTCGTGCTGACGAGACCGGAGCGCTGGACCAGCTGAGCTGATGAGACCGGAGCGCTGGGCAAGCCGAGCTGATGAGACTGGAGCGCTGGACCAGCTGAGCTGATGAGACCAGATCGCTGGACGATCCGACCTGATGAGACCAGATCGCTGGACGAGTCGTGCTGACGAAACTGGAGCGCTGGACGAGTCGTGCTGACGAGACCGGAGCACTGGACCAGCTGAGCTGATGAGACCAGAGCGCTGGACGAGCCGAGCTGACGAGACCAGATCGCTGGACGAGCCGACCTGATGAGACCAGATCGCTGGACGAGTCGTGCTGACGAAACTGGAGCGCTGGACGAGTCGTGCTGACAAGACCGGAGCGCTGGACGAGCCGAGATGATGAGACCGGAGCGCTGGACGAGCCGAGCTGATGAGACCGGAGCTGGACGAGCCGACCTGATGAGACCAGATCGCTGGACGAGTCGTGCTGACGAAACTGGAGCGCTGGACGAGTCGTGCTGACGAGACCGGAGCGCTGGACCAGCTGAGCTGATGAGACCGGAGCGCTGGGCAAGCCGAGCTGATGAGACTGGAGCGCTGGACCAGCTGAGCTGATGAGACCAGATCGCTGGACGAGCCGACCTGATGAGACCAGATCGCTGGACGAGTCGTGCTGACGAAACTGGAGCGCTGGACGAGTCGTGCTGACGAGACCGGAGCACTGGACCAGCTGAGCTGATGAGACCAGAGCGCTGGACGAGCCGAGCTGACGAGACCAGATCGCTGGACGAGCCGACCTGATGAGACCAGATCGCTGGACGAGTCGTGCTGACGAAACTGGAGCGCTGGACGAGTCGTGCTGACGAGACCGGAGCGCTGGACGAGCCGAGATGATGAGACCGGAGCGCTGGACGAGCCGAGCTGATGAGACCGGAGCTGGACGAGCCGACCTGATGAGACCAGATCGCTGGACGAGTCGTGCTGACGAAACTGGAGCGCTGGACGAGTCGTGCTGACGAGACCGGAGCGCTGGACCAGCTGAGCTGATGAGACCGGAGCGCTGGGCGAGCCGAGCTGATGAGACTGGAGCGCTGGAACCAGCTGAGCTGACGAGACCAGAGCGCTGGGCGAGTCGTGCTGATGAGACCGGAGCGCTGGACGAGCCGAGCTGATGAGACCGGAGCGCTGGACACACTACACCTGTCTTTAACCAGGAGAGAGAAATCACCAAATCCCAGTAAAACCAGTAGCTTCATTACAGCCCACTACAAACCCACTATATACACTCTTCAACACAAGGGACTCGATTTAACTGTGCATATCACAATCATATCACATTTAAACCATTCATATCACAATCATATCACATTTAAACCATTCATATCACAATCATATCACATTCAAACCATTCATATCACAATCATATCACAATCATATCACATTTAAACCATTCATATCACAATCATATCACATTCAAACCATTCATATCACAAGCATATCACAATCATATCACATTTAAACCATTCATATCACAATCATATCAGATTCAAACCATTCATATCACAATCATATCACAATCATGTCACGTTTAAGCCATTCATATCACAATCATATCACATTCAAACCATTCATATCACAATCATATCACAAACATATCACATTTAAACCATTCATATCACAATCATATCAGATTCAAACCATTCATATCACAATCATATCACAATCATGTCACGTTTAAACCATTCATATCACAATCATATCACATTCAAACCATTCATATCACAATCATATCACAAACATATCACATTTAAACCATTCATATCACAATCATATCAGATTCAAACCATTCATATCACAATCATATCACAATCATATCACATTTAAACCATTCATATCACAATCATATCACATTCAAACCATTCATATCACAATCATATCACATTCAAACCATTCATATCACAATCATATCACATTCAAACCATTCATATCACAAGCATATCACAAACATATCACATTTAAACCATTCATATCACAATCATATCAGATTCAAACCATTCATATCACAATCATATCACAATCATGTCACGTTTAAACCATTCATATCACAATCATATCACATTCAAACCATTCATATCACAATCATATCACATTCAAACCATTCATATCACAAACATATCACATTCAAACCATTCATATCACAATCATATCACAATCATATCACATTTAAACCATTCATATCACAATCATATCACATTTAAACCATTCATATCACAAACATATCACAATCATATCACATGTAAACCATTCGTATCACAATCATATCAAACATATCACAATCATATCACATTTAAACCATTCATATCACAATCATACCAAACATATCACAATCATATCACATTTAAACCATTCATATCACAATCATACCAAACATATCACAATCATATCACATTTAAACCATTCATATCACAATCATATCAAACATATCACAATCATATCACATTTAAACCATTCATATCACAATCATATCAAACATATCACAATTATATCACATTTAAACCATTCATATCACAATCATATCACATTTGAACCATTCATATCACAATCATATCAAACATATCACAATCATATCAAACATATCACAATCACATCACATTTGAACCATTCATATCACAAACATATCACATGCGTTCATATACCATTTATATCACATTCATGTTACTCATATTAAAAACACCATCTCACTCCTACACACACACACACACACTCCTACACACACACACACTCAGAAACACATACACACACACACACTCCTACACACACACACACACACACAGAAACACACACACACACACACACAAAAAACAGGTATGAACACACACAAAAACTGGAGTGTGTGTGTGTGTATGTGTATGTGTGTGTGTGTGTTTATGTGTGTGTGTGTGTGTGTGCGCGCGTGTGTGTGTTTGTGTGTGTGTGTGTTTATGTGTGTGTGTGTGTGTGTGTGCGTGTGTGTGTTTGTGTGTGTGTGTGTGTGTGTGTGTATGTGTGTGTGTGTGTGTGTGTGTGTGCGCGTGTGTGTGTTTGTGTGTGTGTGTGTTTATGTGTGTGTGTTTGTGTGTGTGTGTTTGTGTGTGTGTGTTTGTGTGTGTGTGTGTGTGTTTGTGTGTGTGTGTGTTTCCAGAGCAGTGAGGGATTGTGGGGGGAAAGTCTCCAGTGCTGGATTGTTAATGGGCCTCACGTCTCAGCCAAACCACATCAAACACACACCACAGAACACACACACACACACACACACACACACACACACACCACAGAACACACACACACACACACGCGCACACACACACTCTCTCTCACACTGACCACAAAACCACACACTGAAACCTACACACTCGTTAAAGTCATTACACTGTCTATGAGACTGTGGGAAAGAAAGAGAGAGAGAGAGAGAGAGAGAGAGAGAGAGAGAGAGAGAGAGACAGAGAGAGAGAGAGAGACAGGGAGAGACAGAGAGAGACAGGGAGAGACAGGGAGAGAGAGAGAGAGTGAGACAGGGAGAGAGAGAGTGAGACAAGGAGAGAGAGAGACTAAAAAGTTAAAGAGTTAAAGTCTTAGAACCCTATGGAACCACCCTGGATCTTCTTGAGGACTTCTAACATTCAGGCACAGCGTCATTCACTTATCTAGAAGTGAAGACGAGTGTCCTACAGTCTGATCACCACTGACTGGTTTATAACATAGTCCATCAGTCACACTACACCAGAGCCTAGCAACGGTCACCTAGCAACTCGATTAAAACACAATCATGTGAAATCAAGAGTGACGAATCAGCTTATAGGAGAAGACGATCAGCAGAAACAGAGACGGCGGAGACAATGAGACAATTATACAGATCAGATTCAGACCAAAGTGAGATCAGATCAGAATGAGCCTAAACCCAGACTAAGTCTCCTGCAGCAGCTCAGCTCACTGGGGCTAGACAGTCCAACAGCTGACTGTGTTCACCATTCTATCATTACCATTACTACCATCATCACCATCATCATCCCCATCATTACCATCATTCCCACCTTATTTCCATCACCATCATTCCCATCTATATTTCCATCATCACTACCATCATCACCATCATCATCACCACCATCATCACCACCATCATCATCATTCCCATCATCATTACCATCATTCTCATCTTTATTTCCATCACCACCACCATCACCATCATCATCACCACCATCATCATCATTCCCATCTTTATTTCCATCATCACCATCATCATCCCCATCATCACCATCATTCCCATCATCATCACCATCATTCCCATCTATATTTCCATCATCACTACCATCATCACCATCATCATCACCACCATCACCATCATCATCACCACCATCATCATCATTCCCATCATCATTACCATCATTCTCATCTTTATTTCCATCACCACCATCATCACCATCATCATCACCACCATCATCATTATTCCCATCTTTATTTCCATCATCACCATCCCCATCATTACCATCATTCCCATCATCATCACCATCATTCCCATTTTTATTTCCATCACCATCATTCCCATCTTTATTTCCATCATCACCACCATCATCACCATCATCATTACCACCATCATCATTCCCATCATCATTACCATCATTCTCATCTTTATTTCCATCATCACCATCATCATCACCACCATCATCATCATTCCCACCATCATCACCATCATTTCTATCTTTATTTCCATCACTACCATCATCATCATCACCACCATCATCATCATTCCCATCATCATCACCATCATCATCACCATCATCACCAACATAACTTTCATCAGCATCATCACTATTAAGATTAATATTCTTCATCTGCACCATCATCAGATTACAATCCTGATCTTCTTCAGCCTTACTCCTAAACTCAGATCTTCTGAGACCGGTCACTGCTGGTCACCCTGACGCTGTGGAGCTCCTGCCTCCGCTCTTCAGCTTCAGAGGCTGGATTAAATCCTCCTTCTGAACACCTCGTCTCAGCCCTGCTGATGGATCTTAGGAGGGTTGGGGTGGATCTTGGGAGGGTTGGGGTGGATCTTAGGAG
>CM038705.1:52675584-52685584 GCA_021613375.1 Megaleporinus macrocephalus | reverse complement strand
TGTGTATGTGGGTGTTTCATGGCCCCCTAGTGTGTGTTCACTAGTGTGTGTGTGTATGTGGGTGTTTCATGGCCCCCAAGTGTGTGTTCATTAGTGTGTGTGTGTGTGTGTGTGGGTGTTTCACACCCCCCTAGTGTATGTTCACTAGTGTGTGTTTATGTGGGTGTTTTACTGCCCCCAGTGTGTTTACTAGTGTGTGTGTATTTTAGTGTGTGTGTTCACTAGTGCGTCTGTGCATGTGGTTGTTTTACTGCCCTCTAGTGTGTATGTGTGTTCACTAGTGTGTGTTTGTATGTTGGTGTTTTACTGCCCCCAGTGTGTGTTCACTAGTGAATGTGTTCACTATTGTGTGTGTTCACTAGTGAACGTGTGTATGTGGGTGTTTGACTGACCCTAGTGTGTGTTCACTAGTGTGTGTGTTCACTAGTGAATGGGTGTATGTGGGTGTTTGACTGCTCCCTAGTGTGTGTTCACTAGTGTGTATGTATTTTAGTGTGTGTTCACTAGTGTGTATGTATTTTAGTGTGTGTGTTCACTAGTATGTGTGTGTGTGTTCACTAGTGTGTGTGTGTATTTTAGTGTGTGTTCACTAGTGTGTGTGTGTGTTCACTAGTGTGTGTGTATTTTAGTGTGTGTTCACTAGTGTGTGTGTGTGTTCACTAGTGTGTGTGTTCACTAGTATGTGTGTTTACTAGTGTGTGTTCACTAGTGAATGGGTGTATGTGGGTGTTTGACTGCCCCCTAGTGTGTGTTCACTAGTGTGTGTATTTTAGTGTGTGTGTTCACTAGTGTGTGTGTGTGTTCACTAGTGAATGGGTGTATGTGGGTGTTTGACTGCCCCCTAGTGTGTGTTCACTAGTGTGTGTGTGTGTGTTCACTAGTGTGTGTGTATTTTAGTGTGTGTGTTCACTAGTGTGTGTGTGTTCACTAGTGTGTGTGTGTGTGGGTGTTTCAGTGCACTGATGTGGAGATTAGATTCTGTGTGGTTCTGAATTCTGAATGTTCAGAAGTTCAAAGCGCTGTTTACTTTTTTAAGTTCGGCTCAAAATCGTCTAAACTACTGAACGTTCAGGAAGTGCTGATTGTTTTGATAGAGATGAAAGAAATGTTTAATCATTAGTTTATAAATAATCAGAATTAAGATACAGGATCAATCACAGCTACAGGATCACAGTCTGAAGATCAAAGAAGAGTTCCACACGAACATACAAGATCAAACGATCTACACCTGTACAGGTAAGTCTGTGTCTGCAGTGACGTCAATAACGAGACTAAAGTTAAACCTACTTATCTTCAAAACTGAGCTGTGAATTAACCGCCGTCTACAAACTTCCACACACACTCACACGTGAACGCACAAACAATAGTGCCCAGTGTGTAAACCAGCTGGTGAATAATGGTGTAGTCAGCACATACCAGCACAGTCCGGTCTGCCTCGTTCGCCCCCTCGTTCGCCCCCTCGTTCGCCCCCTCGTTCGCTCTCTCCACCGCCAGCGTCAGTCTATTCACGCCAACTTCACCATTCACTACTGCAGTACACCTGCTCATACCTCCCTCTACCCCCTCTCTCCCTCACTGGTGGTCTGTCTGTGCTCAGCCGTACTTTAATTGTGGTTGCCAGGCGATAAGCTCCCCTTACCGTGTTCAGCATGGGTTGCGGGAAAGAGAGAGCGAGGGAGAAAAGAGGGATGGAGAGATGAAGGCAGAGAGAATGAGAGCTAAACGCTGATCTCCATCATAACAACAGTAATGACTCGATTCCTACTGAAGCTTTCTGACCAATCAGGGGCAGCTTTCTGACCAATCAGGGGCAGCTTTCTGACCAATCAGGGGCAGCTTTCTGATCAATCAGGGGCAGCTTTCTGATCAAATAGTGACGGCCTTCAGACCAATCAGGGACAACCTTCAGACCAATCAGGGACAACCTTCAGACCAATCAGGGACAACCTTCAGACTAATCAGGGGCAGCTTTCTGACCAATCAGGGGCAGCTTTCTGAGCAATCAGGGGCAGCTTTCTGACCAATCAGTCACAGCCTTCTGACCAATCAGGGATAAACTAGAAGATGGGCTGGAGGTTGGGGAACCAGCCTTGTGACCGTAAAGTTGCTGGTTCGATCCCATGAATCGACAGGACACGTTTCAATTGCCCTTAAGCTAGGTACCTAACCCCCATCTGCTCCCGGGCGCTGTGGTGGGCTGCCCACTGCTCCGGGCAAGTGTGCTCACTGCCCCCTAGTGTGTCTGTTCACTAGTGTGTGTGTATGTGAGTGTTTCACTGCACAGATGGGTTAAACGTGGAGATTTTGAATTTCCCTCTGGGATCAATAAAGATTATATTCTATGAAGACAGACCCTCAGACCACTGACAGACCCTCAGACAGGTGACCAGAATCAAGAATAGAGCCTCACGTTAGAGGAGCTCTGTCAGATGTGTCAGCAAGACTCAGGAAAGGTCGTGATATCACTGTTAGATAATTGATGAAGCCAAAGAACTCAAGAAGGTTGTCAGCATGTGTTCACTGATCACAGCAATGCCTTCAACTCCGTCCACCGGCTAAACCAACGGAAGGTTCTCAGGATGAGGGGAACCGTAGAGTAGGACCTCCACACTAAACAACAAGACACCATCGGAACACAAAAGAGGTAAACAAACTGGTTCCAAACAGGTGAAGGAGCTCGGCAGGGATGCCCACCGTCCCCACACCTGTTCAACCTGCATGCGGTACACATAACGAGAGGAGGAAGATCAAAGATTGAGGATTATTTGAAAAACATCAATCTCTCTGATATGCAGATGATCTGAAAGTACGAGGCGGCAGGAACTCAGAAGGATCTGAACACTTTTACAAGGAAAGACCACTAACGTGATCGCCGACGGAGCAGATGCAGATCCGGTGGGCAGCTTTGATCAACTCCGGGAGCGAAAGACGGCGATGAGCGAAACAAAAACAAGGAGTCAAAGACGTCCAACATTAAAGCTGTAACACTCTGTTCCTCAACAAAGACTAGAGTTAGAACTGTAACTTAGCAACAGCCAGGCACTTCCTGCAGCTCAAACACACACACACACACACACACACACACACACACACACACACACACACACACACACACACACACACACACACTCCACCCGTCACCTTCAGAGCGGGAGGCGCTCCGGTTACGGGACGATGAAAGTTCTGCTGTTTTTAAAAAAAGAACAAAGCGACACAAATGTTGTTAATTAAAACCTGTAATTAAACATGAAGGAGAGTAAATGCGTCTCCATAGCAATATGTATGGAATGTGTTTGAAGTGAAAGCTGCTGTCTGAGTCAGTCAGAGTCTGGTCGGACGTGGTGAATCAAACAATTTACATTTTATTTATTATTTATTTATTTTCTTCAGTCAGACTGATGACAACATACCTACATCACACTGACATGACAGCTACATGGTGATCAGGTACATCGTGTAATTATACTATGTGTTTATAAACTTTATGAGAGTAAAATTAATTTTATTACATTTAATAAAATATCACATTTTACATTTAATTACATTTAATATGGAACGTAAACGTTTACGCATTAGTTCGTACTCAGTGTCTTGTTATTACGTTTGGTAAATATTATAACTATACTGCTGCTGATCATTTCACAGGAGCAGGAAAACTATTTTTAACTTTATTTTTATCGTTTAATGTTTTAATGTTAATGTTTAGTGTTTAATGTTAATGTTAATGTTAATGTTTAGTGTTTAATGTTAATGTTAATGTTAATGTTAATGTTTAGTGTTTAATGTTAATGTTAATGTTAATGTTAATGTTAATGTTAATGTTAATGTTAATGTTTAGTGTTTAATGTTAATGTTAATGTTAATGTTAATGTTTAATGTTTAATGTTTAATGTTAATGTTAATGTTAATGTTAATGTTAATGGTTAATGTTAATGTTAATGTTAATGTTAATGTTTAATGTTTAATGTTAGTGTTTAATGTTAATGTTAAATGTTAAATGTTTAATGTTTAATGTTTAATGTTTAATGTTAATGTTTAATGTTAATGTTAATGTTTAATGTTAATGTTTAATGTTAATGTTAATGTTAATGTTAATGTTTAATGTTTAATGTTTAATGTTAATGTTAATGTTTAATGTTAATGTTTAATGTTAATGTTTAATGTTAATGTTTAATGTTAATGTTAATGTTTAATGTTAATGTTAATGTTAATGTTAATGTTAATGTTTAATGTTAATGTTAATGTTAATGTTAATGTTTAATGTTTAATGTTAATGTTAATGTTAATGTTAATGTTAATGTTTAATGTTAATGTTTAATGTTAATGTTTAATGTTAATGTTAATGTTAATGTTAATGTTAATGTTAATGTTAATGTTTAATGTTTAATGTTAATGTTAATGTTAATGTTAATGTTTAATGTTTAATGTTTAATGTTAATGTTTAATGTTAATGTTAATGTTTAATGTTAATGTTTAATGTTAATGTTAATGTTAATGTTTAATGTTTAATGTTTAATGTTAATGTTAGTGTTTAATGTTAATGTTAATGTTAATGTTAATGTTAATGTTTAATGTTAATGTTAATGTTAATGTTTAATGTTAATGTTAATGTTAATGTTAATGTTAATGTTAATGTTAATGTTTAGTGTTTAGTGTTTAGTGTTTAATGTTAATGTTTAATGCTAATGTTAATGTTAATGTTTAATGCTAATGTTAATGTTAATGTTAATGTTAATGTTAATGTTTAGTGTTTAATGTTAATGTTAATGTTAATGTTTAGTGTTTAGTGTTTAATGTTAATGTTAATGTTAATGTTAATGTTAATGTTTAATGTTAATGTTAATGTTAATGTTAATGTTAATGTTTAGTGTTTAGTGTTTAATGTTAATGTTAATGGTTAATGTTAATGTTTAGTGTTTAGTGTTTAATGTTAATGTTAATGTTTAATGTTAATGTTTAATGTTAATGTTAATGTTTAGTGTTTAATGTTAATGTTAATGTTAATGTTAATGTTAATGTTAATGTTTAGTGTTTAATGTTAATGTTAATGTTAATGTTAATGGTTAATGTTAATGTTAATGTTAATGTTTAATGTTAATGTTAATGTTAATGTTAATGTTTAATGTTAATGTTAATGTTAATGTTAATGTTTAGTGTTTAGTGTTTAATGTTAATGTTAATGTTAATGTTTAATGTTAATGTTAATGTTAAAGTTAATGTTTAATGTTAATGTTAATGTTAATGTTAATGTTAATGTTAATGTTAATGTTAAGTGTTTAGTGTTTAATGTTAATGTTAATGTTAAGGCAGTAGGTACCTGCAAATACTGAAATGGGGAAAAACTGCAAGTTTAGTTTCCGACAGTTACACATCTAAAATGGACTAACAGGTGTTTTAAAGTATATTTCAATATCACTAAATATTCACTAACATCCATTTAACTGGACTTAATTAGATTCTGGACACATTATTAGGAATAACTAAACACAACTTACGTACACTAAAATTATATTTATAAATTATATTAATTTATTAATATATTAATGAATTTATATATTTAAGTCATGTAGAAACACCTACAAGTGAACACATTAGGTTCTATTCACCGTATTTGGCCACACCCACTTTCATGCATGTGTTTGTTCCGCCTTTGTGTTAGAACTTCCGCTCAGTTAACCAAAATGAATACAGGTACATAGGAGGAGACCAGAGAGACAGAGAGAAGTTCTAATGGGACAACACTGTCTCCTCTGATACCACAGTTAATAATACAGTGGGTGGGTGATATGAGAAGGTGGTCTGAGGTTAATAACTCAGTGGGTGGGTGATATGAGAAGGTGCACTGAGGTTAATAACACAGTGGGTGGGTGATATGAGAAGGTGGTCTGATGTTAATAACACAGTGGGTGGGTGATATGAGAAGGTGGTCTGAGGTTAATAACACAGTGAGTGGGTGATATGAGAAGCTGGTCTGAGGTTAATAACACAGTGGGTGGGTCATATGAGAAGGTGCACTGAGGTTAATAACACAGTGGGTGGGTGATATGAGAAGGTGGTCTGATGTTAATAACACAGTGGGTGGGTGATATGAGAAGGTGGTCTGAGGTTAATAACACATTGGGTGGGTGATATGAGAAGGTGGTCTGAGGTTATTAACACAGTGGGTGGGTGATATGAGAAGGTGGTCTGAGGTTAATAACACAGTGGGTGGGTGATATGAGAAGGTGGTCTGAGGTTAATAACACAGTGGGTGGGTGGTATGAGAAGGTGGTCTGAGGTTAATAACACAGTGGGTGGGTCATATGAGAAGGTGCACTGAGGTTAATAACATAGTGGGTGGGTGATATGAGAAGGTGGTCTGATGTTAATAACACAGTGGGTGGGTGATATGAGAAGGTGGTCTGAGGTTAATAACACATTGGGTGGGTGATATGAGAAGGTGGTCTGAGGTTAATAACACAGTGGGTGGGTGATATGAGAAGGTGGTCTGAGGTTAATAACACAGTGGGTGGGTGATATGAGAAGGTGGTCTGAGGTTAATAACACAGTGGGTGGGTGATATGAGAAGGTGGTCTGAGGTTAATAACAGTGGGTGCGTGATATGAGAAGGTGGTCTGAGGTTAATAACACAGTGGGTGGATGATATGAGAAGGTGGTCTGAGGTTAATAACACAGTGGGTGGGGATATGAGAAGGTGGTCTGAGGTTAATAACACAGTGAGTGGGTGATATGAGAAGCTGGTCTGAGGTTAATAACTCAGTGGGTGGGTGATATGAGAAGGTGGTCTGAGGTTAATAACACAGTGGGTGGGTGATATGAGAAGGTGGTCTGAGGTTAATAACACAGTAGGTGGGTGAAATGAGAAGGTGGTCTGAGGTTAATAACACAGTGTGTGGGTGATATGAGAAGGTGGTCTGAGGTTAATAACACAGTAGGTGGGTGAAATGAGAAGGTGGTCTGAGGTTAATAACACAGTGTGTGGGTGATATGAGAAGGTGGTCTGAGGTTACTTATGGAGACATGTTTAATTACTCTGTACTCTCGGAAGGTGTAGACGGTTCAGAAATGAAAAACTATAAGTATATATATAAAAGTACTGAAGCGTATCAGTACCTGCACAGTGGGAAGGTCTCATCGGAAGTTCTAACACAAAGTAAACAAAGATGGCCGCCCCAGTGTTGTCATGGAAATTAGCATGAATATGTCACACTTAAATGTTTCAGAGAATCAAACTACTTTTAATATCAGACAAAGAAACCCAACCCAAACATAAAACACTGATTATAAACGATTATCTTATTTATTGAAGGACAAATGCAGTGAAAAGGTAATTACCTCTAAATTAACTACTAAACTACTAAACTGACCAGTTAACCAAATCTGATTGACCACTGGGTCAAAAATAGCCTCCATGAGAAAGTTGCATGGCACGGACCCCCCATCTAGACTACTATCAGCAACCAGCCCAGAAGCCAGGGTCTGTCATGGTATGGGGTCAGTGAGTTCCTGGCAACGGTCGTTTGCACGTCTGTGATGAAGCATTAGCGGAGAAAAGAACCCTGAGATCTTCAAGATGTTCTTCAGGGACGTCCTGCATTTTTCAACAATGTACATGATCGATCAACAAGGCAGGAACGGAGTATCTGATTGGACAACAAGTCAGGAGCACAGCATCTGATTGGTTCTCAAGTCAGGAACACAGCCAAACCCATTCAATGGTGTTAAAGTCTGGACTCTGGGGTGGTCAGTCAATTGTTTTAAAAACACCAGCAGCTTCTTTGTTTGATCACCCCACATCTCCTGGTGGGTTTTTATTTTTAAAGTGAGGAGCTTCTTAAACAGAGAAGACCCTGAGGTGTCTTCTCACCATGGAAAGAAGGACAGAAACACCCTTAGATGTCTCAGACCTGAAGAGATACTCAGATCAGCACGTTCCTCCAGATCTTACTCCATCAGTGTGTTTCTATAAGACGTGTATATATTTAATAAAAACTTAATCAAAAGTCTCAGAAACGTGTATGTAAGTTACAAAGAAAACAATAACCTAATTAATTAATTATGTAAATGCAAACACACTACAGTTTGTGTGAGTCGGTTTTGCCTGGCTGTTGCTAGGAAACATGGAGGAGTACACGAGTACCAGTGGACTGGTGAAGAAATGTGCTTTGGTCATAAGTTGTGTGATTATGTGGCTTTAGGCACTGATTGGTCAGCAAGTCAGAAACACAGTCTATGATTGATTGACAAGTCAGGAACGCAGTCTCTGATTGGTCAGCAAGTCAGAAACACAGTCTATGATTGGTCGACAAGCCAGGAATGCAGTCACAGACTGGTTGACAAGTCAGCAACACAGCTTCTGATTGGTTTTAAAGGCAGGAACGGAGTATCTGATTGGTCAACAAGTCAGGAGCACAGCCAAACCCATTCAATGGTGTTAAAGTCTGGACTCTGCAGCAGCAGCTTCTTTGTTTGATCACCCCACATCTCCTGGTGGGTTTTTATTTTTAAAGTGAGGAGCTTCTTAAACAGACACGTCCTTTCAGACCCATAGCCCTGAGGTGTCTTCTCACCATGGAAAGGACAGAAACACCCTTGGATGTCTCAGATCTGAAGATCTGAATGAAAATGAAAGCTATACGTGCTGTTGTGGAGAGTTTTGGTGGTCTATCAGGTCTCCTATCAGGTGGTTGTTAGGGGTCTTGCTCGGACTCAGTTCTGGAAACCTTTCCTCTCACGTGCAGGAGGATTATCTGGGGTCCGCACTGAATGGCTGTGTTCACTGTGAAGGCAGTAAGTGAAGGGTGGTCCCTGACTTGTGCACAGCACCGTATGTGTGTTCTGAGTATGTTGTCTGTGTGTGTTAATGTGTTATCGTGTGTGTGTGTGTGTGTGTTAATGTGTTATCGTGTGTGTGTGTGTTAATGTGTTATCGTGTGTGTGTGTGTGTGTGTGTGTGTGGTTAGCGGTTTGTGTGCAGTGGGACTGAAATATTACCCATAAATCGAGCGGCGGAGCCACCTCCAATCAGTCTAATAGAGCTGGAAGACATGCTGTCATCTAAACGCTGATGTCATCCACACACACACCCCGCTAGCTAACGGAGTGTGTGTGTGTGTGTGTGTGTGTGTGTGATGTTACAGATTCATGGCGTGTGGTAGAGCCGTCTTTATGTATGCATGTGTCTGTGGCCCTGTTTCTCTGTGTGTTTTATGGGGTCTGTGTGTGTGTGTGAGTGTGTGTGTGTGTGTGTGTGTGTGTGAGTGTGTGTGTGTGTGTGTGTGGTGTGTGTGTGTGTGTGTGTGTGTGTGTGTGTGTGTGTGGTTTTCGTTGGCGTAGCGTCTGTGTGAGATTCCATATTGAATTTCTTGTCGCAACAGTGTGTCTGCCCTCAAGGCCTAGAAACAGCAAAATACAAACACAGACCCCGGAGGCTAGCGCAGGGTCTTAAGACCCCCAGTCAACCTGCACGTGTTGCTGATTTTCGAGGTTCTACGTTCTCCGCAAGGAACAAACGTAACTATTCCATTTCTCAGTAAATGAAAAAGCCCAACGTCTGCTCACACTGGACCAGCCTGCTGGACATCCTATTTCATAACCGTGGCCATTAATATGGAGTTGGTCTCCACTTTGCGGCTACAACTGCCTCCACTCTTCTGGGAAGGCTTTCCTCAAAATTTCGGAGCGTGTCTGTGGGAATTTGTGTCCATTCAGTCAGAACAGCATTTGTGAGGTCAGGCAATGATGTTAGAGAAGAAGGTCTGGCTCACGACCTCAGTTCCAGTTCATCCCAAAGCTGTTCAGTGAGCTTGAGGCCACCGGAAATCCTCGGCACCAAACCTCTCAGTTCAGGTCTTTGAGCGCAGGGACTCAGTCCTGCTGGACCAGGAGAGGGTTCTTCTCTAACTGCTGCTGGAAGAATAGAACTGTGTACAATCTTTCCTGTAGCATTAACATCACCTTCACTGGAACTGAGGGTCCGAGTACAAACCATGAACCCCCC
>CM038705.1:52660584-52665584 GCA_021613375.1 Megaleporinus macrocephalus | reverse complement strand
CCCTGAGCCGAGCTAACATGCTGTCTGTCTCTCTACGCCGTCGCTCACTCTCTGGCGCCATAGTGTGTTTTCTGCCTGTTTCTGATCACTGATTCACCCGCTGAGGTTTGGCTTCATCTCATACAGACAAAACTATGAATGAGCATGCACCCCCCCTCCCCTCCCTCCCTGCCCTAGACCACTTTCCACTAAGTCTTCTCCGCACTGGGACGCGAGCCAATCGGCTGTGTATGTATGTGTATGTGTGTGGGTGGGTGTGTGGGTGGGTGGGTCTGAGTTTGCACCAAGTTATGCATTTGTGAAATTAGAGTGACTCCACGCTAAAACGCAGCAGGCCTGCACAGACTGTGACTCTCCTGCCTCACACCACAAAGCACTTCGAACTGCGCCTACCGCAGACTAGCGCCGAGGACGTCTGACTACCACCACCAGGCATGCAGGGTTTAAACCTCAGCATGGCGCTGAGATCAAACGGCAGGTACCAGCGAGTAGGCTCCAGATGCCATTGGAGCAGAACGGAAGGGAGCACCTGTCCAGCCCCGCCAATACGACATCCTTAAGAGATAGCCTTCATGAACTTCGTATCTTTGGTCCAAAGGCATGGTACCTTTGTTGGCCAAGATTGCAGAATTGGAAAAATTGCCCACCCACTAGGTAATCTTGCGGGGTACCACTTTCCTTCTCAAGGGTATCTGGTCTAGTGTACAGCATAACTCACAGAGAGGCTGAAAGGTAGTCAGGCTTCAACTTTGACAAAGGGCAACCCATCAGTTACGAGTCTGAAGTTTGCTGACGGGTCTGGCAATGACACAGCAAAAGCAGAGACACAAACTGAGACTGAAGCAGAGACCGAGGTCTGGACAGCCACTTCAAGTGTGTGAAAGGGACAAATGGGAACTCTAAAGCAGAGGACTCTGGGGTATCGTCAAGATGTAAAGTACTTGAGCTGGCTACCTTAAGCTGAAGGGTGCCAGGCAATTGCAGCCAATGTTAGTACAAGAGATGTCAGGGGACTCGGAACTCGGAGGGTAACAGAGCAGAGAAACAAGATTTAAATTCAAGAGATTTGAATACCTGAACCCAATCCAGGCAAAACCAAAAAAAAAAAAAAAATTCTGAGGCAATAAAATCATTGGCCGAGAAGATTTCCAACATACTCTGTTTAGACACTGAAACCCTGAGCAGTAAAGGGATCCTGAGCGGTACAATCAACAAATCGATGGCCCTATCGTCAGGAAATCGCTCCCTGGAGACGCCACATCCGACCCTTGTTCGGGAGCCTCACTCTCTCACAAACCAGTCTTTCACATCAGGGTTAAAGCTGCAGACTGCACGGTGGGCAAGGCCCCGGGCTGAGTTGCATCTTTGGCTGCAAGCGGAGCGAGCACAGAAACCAGAGCGGCAAGCATGGAAACCCGAGTAGCCACGGGAAGGGTAACGGGAGGGATGGGTTTCTCGGCCGCAGACTGAGCTGCTGTGGGAGAATCTGCAGGTGGTAATAGTCTGTTGGAATTTAGGGAGCCCATCCTCCACTAACAGGACAAACTGGAAACTGAGTCCCAGACATCTCCTCGGGGACACTGAGGCTGCCCACCAAAGTTGCGAGTGCCCTCTTTCCATAAGTTGAGAGGTTGGGACTGCTAACAATGATACATTTCCTAAATACTTTGAGGAAGAATGTTTTTATTTATATCGTTCACAGTTTTTAAATAACAAAAAGGGCCCAATACAACAGCTTGGGATCCTTTCTTGGTCAGGACTCTGTCACCCCTTGGTCAGGACCCCAGCTTGAAAATATTAGGACTCTCTCAGGAGAATTTTCATCTGCTCCTCAAAAAAGTCTTCTAATTCTGTGGGATTCTTGCATTAACATTTTTTTTAATGTTAATCAACAGATTTTTGATGATGTTGAAGTTGGGGGACTGGGAGAGTCATGGCAAAAACTCTCGAGGTAGCCCATTGTGGATTTTGAGGTGTGTTTAGGATCATTATCAGGTTTTCATCTTTTGATATTTGTATAGATGGCGTGATGTTTGCTTCTAGAACTTGCTGATATTTCACTGAGTTCATTCTTCTCTCTACCAGATGTTCTCAGTGCCACTGCCTGCAGCACAAGCCAAAAGCATGATCATCCCACCCCATGCTTAACAGCTGAAGACCACCTCAATTACAGCCAAAAAATGGCAGAAAGTTTTCCTGGTCTTCCAAACTTTTCACTTTGGTAAATACATCAGGAACTGAGGAACCACCTGAACACATCCTGCTTCACATCCAGTCTTCTTATAGCTTCTACTGCTTTGTGGTCACCAGTTATTGTAATGGTCAGAGTGCTGGGCATGCGCCTAGAGGAGCCCATGGCTGCCTACAGTTGGGACGAGGTTTGATGAGTCAGAGTATTTATAAAGTTTTGATATTTACATCTGCTGCTTATTCTTAATGATGACTCTAAACAAGTCATAGCTCTAACAATCGAAACATGTTCTGAGAGAAAGTTCTGAGACTGCTTATTTCCTCAGTCATGGTCTGAAGGTAAGGGATCTGGTCTTGTGACCGAAAGGTCACTGGTTAGATCCCCGTTCCCAACAGGACACGACTGAGGTGCCCTTGAGCAAGGCACCTAACCCCCAACTGCTCCCTGGTACCTAACCCCCAACAGGACTGTGGGTAGGGCTGCCCACCGCTCTGGGCATGTGTGCTCACTGCCCCTAGTGTGTGTGTTTACTAGTCTATGTGTGTTTTATTGCCTTCTAGTGTGTGTGTTCACTAGTGTGTGTGTGTGTGCATGTAGGTGTTTCACAGCATGGATTGGTTAAATCAGGTAAACACTAGAACCCCCCACCCCCACCACCGCCCCCTGCAAGGTCAGAGCATAGCTGTGCAATCACAATACAGATTCTAAAGTTTGCTCTAAGAATCTTCTCTCCGCACTTGCTCAGTCAGACTGCTTCTAGAATAAGAAACCTCAGAACGCACGAGACCAGGACCGACTCCAGGACCGACTCCAGGACCGAGTCCAGGAACGAGACCGGGACCAACTCCAGGAACGAGACCAGGACAGAGTCCAGGAATGAGACCGGGACCGACTCCAGGAACAACTCCAAGAACGAGACCAGGAACGAGACCAGGAACGAGACTAGGACTGACTCCAGGACCGACTCCAGGAACGAGACCAGGACCGAGACCAGGACCGAGACCAGGACCGACTCCAGGACCGACTCCAGGACCGACTCCAGGACCGACTCCAGGACCGACTCCAGGTCCGACTCCAGGACCGACTCCAGGAACGAGACCAGGACCGACTCCAGGACCGACTCCAGGAACAAGACCAGGACCGACTCCAGGAACGAGACCAGGACCGACTCCAGGAACGAGACCAGGACTGAGACCAGAACCGACTCTACTGCTGCTCTACTACAGCAGGAACATCTGCTACCATAGTGACGGAAGTGTGAGCTTACACTACGTTTAATTTTCACTAACAGTGCGACTCGTCTATATAAACACATACACATACAAAATCAGGTCAGCAAAGACTGTTCCACTAGTGTGAGTGTGTGTATGATAGTGTGTGTGTGTGTGTGTATGTATGAGTGTGTGTGCGTGTGTGTGTGTGTGTGTGTGTGTGTGTGTGTGTGAGTATGTATGTGTGTATGATTATGTATGTGTGTGTGTGTGATAGTGTGTGTGTGTGTGTATATCTGTGTGAGTATGTATGTGTGTGTATGTGTGTGTGAGTATGTGTGTGTGTGTCTATGTGTGTGTGTATGTGTGATAGTGTGTGTGTGTTTGATAGTGTGTGTGTCTATGTGTGTGTGGGTGTTTGTGTGTGTTTGATAGTGTGTGTCTATGTGTGTGTGTATGTGACTATGTGATAGTGTGTGTGTGTGTGTGTGTGTGATAGTGTGTGTATGTGTGTGTGATAGTGTGTGTGTGTGTGTGATAGTGTGTGTGTGTTTGATAGTGTGTGTATGTGTGTGTGATAGTGTGTGTGTGTGTGTGTGATAGTGTGTGTGTGTTTGATAGTGTGTGTCTATGTGTGTGTCTATGTGTGTGTCTAAGTGATAGTGTGTGTGTGTTTGTGTGATAGTGTGTGTATGTGTGTGTGTGAGTGTGTGTGATAGTGTGTGTATGTTTGTGTGATAGTGTGTGTGTGTGATAGTGTGTGTATGTGTGTGATAGTGTGTGTGTGTGATAGTGTGTGTGTGATAGTGTGTGTGTGTGATAGTGTGTGATAGTGTGTGTGTGTGTATGTGTGATAGTGTGTGTGTGTGTGTGATAGTGTGTGTATATGTGTGTGTGTGTGATAGTGTGTGTATGTGTGTATGTGAGTGTGTGTATGTGAGTGTGTGTGTGTGTGATAGTGTGTGTATATGTGTGTGTGATAGTGTGTGTATGTGTGTGTGTATGTGTGTGTGTGAGTGTGTGTGTGTGTGTGATAGTGTGTGTGTGTGAGATAGTGTGTGTGTCCATGTGTGTGATAGTGTGTGTATGTGTGATAGTGTGTGTGTATGTGTGATAGTGTGTGTGTGTATGTGTGTGATAGTGTGTGTGTGTATGTGTGATAGTGTGTGTGTATGTGTGATAGTGTGTGTGTATGTGTGTGTGATAGTGTGTGTATGTGTGATAGTGTGTGTGTGTGTGATAGTGTGTGTATGTGTGATAGTGTGTGTGTGTGTGTGATAGTGTGTGTGTGTGTGTGTGTGTGTGTGTGTATGTGTGATAGTGTGTGTGTGTGTGATAGTGTGTGTGTCTATGTGTGAGAGAGGATCTCTATCTTTTTGTGCGTGTGCTGGAAGGTTAGGAGAGATATTTGATTTCTTGCTGACACGAAAGGAAAACTGGAACTCAGTTTGGTCGAGCACTGGAGCCAGAGTCAGAGGAAGAGAGAGAGAGAGAGAGAGAGAGAGAGAGAGAGAGAGAGAGAGAGAGAGAGAGAGAGAGAGAGAGAGAGATACAGAGAGAGATACAGAGAGAGAGACACAGAAAGATACAGAGAGAGA
>CM038705.1:52648084-52653084 GCA_021613375.1 Megaleporinus macrocephalus | reverse complement strand
TTCCAAACTGGTCGGCCTTGAAGGTGTCTATATCAAGGTAAAGAGTGCCACTGCATTGAGGAGGAGGAGGAGGAGGACGCAGCGCTCAGGTTCTCTGCTCTGCCGAAGACTGGGGAAGTAGGGGCAGTACTGGAGGTGGTAACTGCCCTGCGGCTGTGTTCAAAAGCAGCACAGCACTATGTTTTCTGCGTCTTCTTCTTTGCCAAGAAATCACAATAACAAAGATGTAGACGTGAACAGTTCTCGCCTACTTGGATTAGTTATTAACAACACAGGATCCAGCAGTACCACTGAGTAGAATGGAGATGAAGGAACTTGAGAAGATCTTCAGATGTAATGATGTGTCTCTACAAACAAAGAACTGAACACTGCCCAGACTGTGGTGTCTCTGCAAACATCAGAAGTCTCCAGACTGTGGGCTTCTCAGTGGTTCTTTATGGATATGACTTGAGTGTCTTGCCGGGCTAAGAAAACAAATGGACCAAATTCTGCTTCCCTCCCCATTCAAAGCCCAGATAACCAACCTGAATAAATGATACTGGACATTTTATGAGATGAACAAAGTCAGTGGAAAAGAGCATTGTGCCTAGAGGAGTTAAAGAACTCCTGAACCTGAAGCCTGTAAGAAGCCCACAGACCCAAACAGAACTACAGTGCCTTGCAAAAGTATTCAGCCCCTTGAACTTTTCAACCTTTTGCCACATTTCAGGCTTCAAACATAAAGATATGAAATTGTAATTTTTTGTGAAGAATCAACAACAAGTGGGACACAATCGTGAAGTGGAAAAAAAATTATTGGATATTTTAAACTTTTTTTAGAAATAAAAAACTGGTTAGTGGGGCGAGCAAAATTATGTGTTAATACTTTGTAGCACCACCTTTTGCTGCGATTACAGCTATAAGTCGTTCGAGGTTTGTCTCTATCAGTTCTGCATCAAGAGACTGAAATTTTTGCCCCTTCTTCCTGCAAAACAGCTGGAGCTCAGTGAGGTTGGATGGATACGTTTGTGAACAGCAGGTTTCAGATCTTTCCACAGATTCTGGATTGGATTCAGGTCTGGACTTTGACTTGGCCGTTCTAACCTGGATATGTTTATTTGTGAACCAGTCCGTTGTAGATTTTACTTTATGTTTTGGATCATTGTTTTGTTGGAAGATAAATCTTCGTCTCAGGTCTTTTACAGACTCCAACAGGTTTTCTTCCAGAATGGTCCTGTATTTGGCTCCATCCATCTTCCCATCAGTTTAAACCATCTTCTCTGTCCCTGCTGAAGAAAAGCAGGTCCAGAGCATGATGCTGCCACCACCATGTTTGACAGTGGGGATGGTGTGTTCAGGGTGATGAGCTGTGTTTGCATTTTGGCCAAAAAGTTCGATTTTGGTTTCATCTGACCAGAGCACCTTCTTCCACATGTTTGGTGTGGCTCCCAGGTGGCTTGTGGTAAACATTAAACGAGACTTTTTCTGGATATCTTTGAGAAATGGCTTTCTTCTTGCCATTCTTCCAGATTTGTACAGTGTACGACTGATTGTTGTCCTATGGACAGACTCTCCACCTCAGCTGTAGATCTCTACAGTTCATCCAGAGTAATCATGAGCCTCTTGGCTGTATCTCTGATCAGTCTTCTCCTGGTTTGAGCTGAAAGTTTAGAGGGACGGCCGGGTCTTAGTAGATCTGCAGTGGTCTGATACTCTTTCCATTTCAATATGATCACTAGCACGGTGCTCCTTGAGATGTTTAAAGCTTGGGAAATCTTTTTGTATCCAAATCCGGCTTTAAGCTTCTCCACAACAGAATCTCGGACCTGCCTGGTGTGTTCCCTGGTCTTCATGATGCTCTCTGAGCTTTAAACAGAACTCTGAGAAGATCACAGAGCAGGTGCAGTTATACGGAGACTTGATTTCACACAGGTGGATTCTACTCATCATCATCAGTCATTTAGGTCAACATTGGATCATTCAGAGATCCTCACTGAACTTCTGGAGTGAGTTTGCTGCACTGAAAGTAAAGGGGTCCGAATAATATTACACGCCCCACTTTTCAATTTTTTATTTCCATAAAAAGTTTAAAATATCCAATAAATTTTGTTCCACTTCATGATTGTGTCCCACTTGTTGTTGATTATAATTTCATGTCTTTATGTTTGAAGGGGGTGAATACTTTTGCAAGACACTGTATATCTGAATGTTCACTGGAAGTCTGAACCTCTGTTTTGCTCTTCTGAGACAAGACCAAGTCTCACGATAAAGTGTGAATTCCTTCTCTCTTACCTGCACTAGGACTCTCCGTATTACTCTAAGAATGTATTTGTACCATCCAGGGAGTGTGTGTGTGTGTGAGAGTGTGTGTGTGTAAGAGTGTGTGTGTGTGAGAGTGTGTGTGTGTGAGAGTGTGTGTGTGTGTGTATGCGTGTGTGTCATTGTCGGTGTTTTATAGTGGAACGTTTAAGCTCTCTAAAGTTAGCACCAGAGGAGCCACCGCCGGGACACACTTCATGGAAACGTACGTAGGTATACTGTGTGTGTGTGTGTGTGTGTGTGTGTGTGTGTGTGTGTGTGTACAGACAGGTCTAAATGCGCTACATTCTTGTCTTAATGGGAGCTTGTATATGGATGTGTGTTGGGGGGCAGAAATCAGACGGCCCAGAATACCTCTGTTTCCTGGACGCGAGTACGTAGTGTAGCAGCCAGTCCAGTATTTGTGGAGTTCAGCGCTCTCCTGAACTCTACTGAGTCTTTGGGGAACGCCGTGTTTGGTAGATGCAGCAGGTTAAGATGTGTGTGTTTAGCACTGCTACACTAATTAGAAAGGGAGACCCGAGTGGGGCACAACCAGAACAGGGGGGCATCTTCAGGGGGGCATCTTCAGGAGTGTGTTTTTAGTTCTATGTCATTTTGTTGGTTTAAACTGTTACGTTATCGAAAATAACACGTTGCTCTTTCATACGAGGTCGTGACGCGTACTGTGGTCAAACATTCATATGGCGTACCGTGGTCAGTCATATAGTGTACTGTAGTCTAACGGTCATATGGTATAGTGTAGTCTAACAGTCATATGGTATACTGTAGTCTAACCGTCATATGGTATAGTGTAGTCTAACAGTCATATGGTATACTGTAGTCTAACGGTCATATGGTATACTGTAGTCTAACGGTCACATGGTATAGTGTAGTCTAACAGTCATATGGTATACTGTAGTCTAACGGTCATATGGTATAGTGTAGTCTAACGGTCATATGGTATAGTGTAGTCTAACAGTCATATGGTGTACTATAGTCTAACGGTCATACGGTGTACTGTAGTCTAACAGTCATATGGCGTACTGTAGTCTAACAGTCATATGGTGTACTGTAGTCTAACGGTCATATGGTATAGTTTAGTCTAACGGTCATATGGTATAATGTAGTCTATTGGTCATATGGTATAGTTTAGTCTAACGGTCATATGGTATAATGTAGTCTATTGGTCATATGGTATACTGTAGCCTAACAGTCATATGGTATACTATAGACTAACTGTCACATGGTATAGTGTATTCTAGTGGTCATATGGCATACTGTAGTCCAACAGTCATATGGCGTACTGTAGTCTAACAGTCATATGGTATGATATAGTCTATTGGTCATATGGTATACTGTAGTCTAACAGTCATATGGTATACTATAGACTAACAGTCACATGGTATAGTGTAGTCTAACGGTCATATGGTATAGTGTAGTCTAACGGTCAGACGGTATAGTGTAGTCTAACGGTCATATGATGTAGTGTAGTCTAACGTTCATATGGTATAATATAGTCTATTGGTCAAATGGTATACTGTAGATAAATTCCCTTCGGGATCAATAAAGTATCTATCTATCTATCTATCTATCTATCTATCTATCTATTTATCTATCTATCTACTGTAGTCTAACAGTCATATGGTATACTATAGACTAACGGTCACATGGTATAGTGTATTCTAGCGGTCATATGGCGTTCTGTAGTCCAACAGTCAAATGGCGTACTGTAGTCTAACAGTCATATGGTATACTGTAGTCTAACAGTCATATGGTATACAGTAGTCTAACAGTCATATGGTATACTATAGTCTAACGGTCACATGGTATACTGTAGTCTAACGGTCATATGGTATACTATAGTCTAACGGTCACATGGTATGCTGTAGTCTAACAGTCATATGGTATACTGTAGTCTAACAGTCATATGGCGTACTGTAGTCTAACAGTCATATGGTATACAGTAGTCTAACAGTCATATGGTATACTATAGTCTAACGGTCACATGGTATGCTGTAGTCTAACAGTCATATGGTATACTGTAGTCTAACGGTCATATGGTATACTATAGTCTAACGGTCACATGGTATGCTGTAGTCTAACAGTCATATGGTATACTGTAGTCTAAAAGTCATATGGTATACTATAGTCTAACGGTCCCTTACATACACACACACACACACACACACTAGTGAATGCACACACACTAGCGGGCTGTGAAAGACTTACACACACACACACACACACACACACACACACACACACACACACTAGTGAACACACACACACTAGCGGGCAGTGAAAGACTTACATACACACACACACACACACACACACTAGTGAACACACACACACTAGCGGGCAGTGAAAGACTTACATATACACACACACACACACACTAGTGAACACACACACACTAGCGGGCAGTGAAAGACTAACATACACACACACACTAGTGAACACACACTAGCGGGCAGTGAAAGACTTACATACACACACACACACACACACACACACACACACTAGTGAACACACACTAGCGGGCAGTAAATAACTAACACACACACACACTAGTGAACACACACATACATACACACACACACACTAGTGAACACACACACTAATGGGCAGTGAAAAACACATACACACACACTAGTGAACACACACACTAGCGGGCAGTAAAAGACTCGCATACACACACACTAGTGAACACCCACATA
>CM038705.1:52623084-52643084 GCA_021613375.1 Megaleporinus macrocephalus | reverse complement strand
TGGTGTTGGTGAACAGTGAGCGTGGACGTGCTCTAATGGTATTTGCTGCTAAGGTTAGTGCTCAGACGGAGAGGGAGTGTGTTTACTCGCTCCGTGGCGGCGCTGCTCAGATATGAAGGGCTGCATTCTTCAAGTACCATACACAGCCTGCCAGTCACACACTCACACTCACACACACTCACACACACTCACAGACACTCACAGACACTCACAGACACACACTCACAGACACTCACAGACACTCAGACACACACTCACAGACACTCACATTCATAGACACTCACACACACACACTCATACACACACACACACACACACACACACTCACACACAGACACTCACACACACACACTCACTCACACACACACACACTCTCTCTCACACACACACACACACACACACACACACACACAGACACACACTCACAGAGTCTCACACACACACACACACTCACACACACACACACTCTCACACACACACACACACACACACAGACACTCACAGACACTCACACACACACACTCACAGACACACACTCACACACACACACTCACAGACACACACAGACACACACTCACAGACTTTCAAACACACACACACACACACACTCACTCTCTCTGCTGGTTTATTAAGAAGTTGCAGGCTGAGGTAGAAAACACACCATACGCCACTCGTCCACCTTAACACAGACGTGTTTACTCCAGTCCACCTTAAATAAACACAGCCTGCAGTAGTGTAGCCCAGCTGTCACTGCCTCACTGTACAGGTGAACAGGTCACTCTCTAACACTCTTCACTGGGGGGTACCCCGCCCCCACACATCGACGCTGGGATTGGCTCCAGTTAATAAAGCTATTAATTATTTTCTTCTTCAGTCGTGGATCAAGCTCAGAGCTTCAGTCCTCACTGACCAAGTCTTACTCTTCAGATTCCCCACAGGCCAAGGACTATCTGGACTACCTGGACTATCTGGACTACCTGGACTATCTGGACTACCTGGACTACCTGGACTATCTGGACTACCTGGACTACCTGGAATATCTGGACTATCTGGACTACCTGGACTATCTGGACTACCTGGACTACCTGGACTATCTGGACTACCTGGACTACCTGGAATATCTGGACTATCTGGACTACCTGGACTATCTGGACTACCTGGAATATCTGGACTATCTGGACTACCTGGACTACCTGGAATATCTGGACTACCTGGACTACCTGGAATATCTGGACTACCTGGACTATCTGGACTACCTGGACTATCTGGAATATCATGGATTTTAAAAAGCATTCCAGATTTAGAAAGTCTGAAAATCTTTTTGGGAAAAATGTCATGCGGGTCCTAAATCCTGAATTCCACAGCGGACAGGAATCAATAATCCGATCTCTACTCCTCCGATCTACTCCCAGCGATCTCTCAGAGTCCTGTAGTGAGGGCTGTGTGGGGGTCTGTGTGGGGGTCTGAGGTCTGTGTGGGGGTCTGAGAGCTGTGTGGGAGTCTGAGAGCTGTGTGGAGGGCTGTGTGGGGGTCTGTGTGGGGGTCTGTGTGGGGGTCTGAGGTCTGTGTGGGGGTCTGAGAGCTGTGTGGAGGGTTCTGTGGAGGGCTGTGTGGAGGGCTGTGTGGAGGGCTGTGTGGGGGTCTGTGTGGGGGTCTGAGGGCTGTGTGGGAGTCTGAGAGCTGTGTGGGAATCTGAGGGCTGTGTGGGAGTCTGAGAGCTGGGTGGGGGTCTGAGAGCTGTGTGGGAGTCTGAGGGCTGTGTGGGAGTCTGAGAGCTGTGTGGGGGTCTGAGAGATGTGTGGGAGTTTGAGGTCTGTGTGGGGGTCTGAGGTCTGTGTGGGGGTCTGAGAGCTGTGTGGGAGTCTGAGGGCTGTGTGGGGGTCTGAGGTCTGTGTGGGGGTCTGAGAGCTGTGTGGGAATCTGAGGGCTGTGTGGGAGTCTGAGAGCTGTGTGGGGGTCTGAGAGCTGTGTGGGAGTCTGAGGGCTGTATGGGAGTCTGAGAGCTGTGTGGAGGTCTGAGAGCTGTGTGGGGGTCTGTGAGCTGTGTGGGAGTCAGGTCTATGTGGGGGTCTGAGGTCTGTGTGGGAGTCTGAGAGCTGTGTGGGGGTCTGAGAGCTGTGTGGGGGTCTGTGTGGGAGTCTGAGAGCTGTGTGGAGGTCTGAGAGCTGTGTGGGAGTCTGAGAGCTGTGTGGGGGTCTGAGCGCTGTGTGGGAGTCTGAGGGCTGTGTGGGAGTCTGAGAGCTGTGTGGAGGTCTGAGAGCTGTGTAGGGGTCAGAGAGCTGTGTGGGAGTCTGAGGGCTGTGTGGGGGTCTGAGGTCTGTGTGGGGGTCTGAGAGCTGTGTGGGAATCTGAGGGCTGTGTGGGAGTCTGAGAGCTGTGTGGGGGTCTGAGAGCTGTTTGGGGGTCTGTGTGGGAGTCTGAGAGCTGTGTGGAGGTCTGAGAGCTGTGTGGGAGTCTGAGAGCTGTGTGGGGGTCTGAGAGCTGTGTGGGGGTCTGTGTGGGAGTCTGAGAGCTGTGTGGGGGTCTGAGAGCTGTGTGGGGGTCTGAGGGCTGTGTGGGGGTCTGAGAGCTGTGTGGGGGTCTGAGGGCTGTGTGGGAGTCTGAGAGCTGTGTGGAGGTCTGAGAGCTGTGTGGGAGTCTGAGAGCTGTGTGGAGGGCTGTGTGGAGGGCTGTGTGGGGGTCTGTGTGGGGGTCTGTGTGGGGGTCTGTGTGGGGGTCTGAGGTCTGTGTGGGAATCTGAGGGCTGTGTGGGAGTCTGAGAGCTGTGTGGGGGTCTGGGAGCTGTGTGGGGGTCTGTGTGGGAGTCTGAGAGCTGTGTGGAGGTCTGAGAGCTGTGTGGGAGTCTGAGAGCTGTGTGGGGGTCTGAGAGCTGTGTGGGGGTCTGTGTGGGAGTCTGAGAGCTGTGTGGGGGTCTGAGAGCTGTGTGGGGGTCTGAGGGCTGTGTGGGGGTCTGAGAGCTGTGTGGGGGTCTGAGGGCTGTGTGGGAGTCTGAGAGCTGTGTGGAGGTCTGAGAGCTGTGTGGGAGTCTGAGAGCTGTGTGGAGGGCTGTGTGGAGGGCTGTGTGGGGGTCTGTGTGGGGGTCTGTGTGGGGGTCTGAGAGCTGTGTGGGAGTCTGAGAGCTGTGTGGAGGGCTGTGTGGAGGGTTCTGTGGAGGGCTGTGTGGAGGGCTGTGTGGAGGTCTGTGTGGGGGTCTGTGTGGGGGTCTGAGGGCTGTGTGGGAGTCTGAGAGCTGTGTGGAGGTCTGAGAGCTGTGTGGGGGTCTGAGAGCTGTGTGGGAGTCTGAGGGCTGTGTGGGGGTCTGAGGTCTGTGTGGGGGTCTGAGAGCTGTGTGGGAATCTGAGGGCTGTGTGGGAGTCTGAGAGCTGTGTGGGGGTCTGAGAGCTGTGTGGGGGTCTGTGTGGGAGTCTGAGAGCTGTGTGGAGGTCTGAGAGCTGTGTGGGAGTCTGAGAGCTGTGTGGGGGTCTGAGAGCTGTGTGGGGGTCTGTGTGGGAGTCTGAGAGCTGTGTGGGGGTCTGAGAGCTGTGTGGGGGTCTGAGGGCTGTGTGGGGGTCTGAGAGCTGTGTGGGGGTCTGAGGGCTGTGTGGGAGTCTGAGAGCTGTGTGGAGGTCTGAGAGCTGTGTGGGAGTCTGAGAGCTGTGTGGAGGGCTGTGTGGAGGGCTGTGTGGGGGTCTGTGTGGGGGTCTGTGTGGGGGTCTGTGTGGGGGTCTGAGGTCTGTGTGGGAGTCTGAGGTCTGTGTGGGGGTCTGAGCGCTGTGTGGGAGTCTGAGAGCTGTGTGGGAGTCTGAGGGCTGTGTGGGGGTCTGAGGTCTGTGTGGGGGTCTGAGAGCTGTGTGGGAATCTGAGGGCTGTGTGGGAGTCTGAGGGCTGTGTGGGAGTCTGAGAGCTGTGTGGGAGTCTGAGAGCTGTGTGGAGGGCTGTGTGGGGGTCTGTGTGGGGGTCTGAGAGCTGTGTGGGAGTCTGAGGGCTGTGTGGGGGTCTGAGGTCTGTGTGGGGGTCTGAGAGCTGTGTGGGAGTCTGAGAGCTGTGTGGAGGGCTGTGTGGGGGTCTGTGTGGGGGTCTGAGGTCTGTGTGGGGGTCTGAGAGCTGTGTGGAGGGCTGTGTGGGGGTCTGTGTGGGGGTCTGAGAGCTGTGTGGGAGTCTGAGGGCTGTGTGGGGGTCTGAGGTCTGTGTGGGGGTCTGAGAGCTGTGTGGGAGTCAGAGCTGTGTGGGAGTCTGAGGTCTGTGTGGGTGTCTGAGAGCTGTGTGGAGGGCTGTGTGGAGGGCTGTGTGGGGGTCTGTGTGGGGGTCTGAGAGCTGTGTGGGAGTCTGAGGGCTGTGTGGGGGTCTGAGGTCTGTGTGGGGGTCTGAGAGCTGTGTGGGAGTCTGAGAGCTGTGTGGAGGGCTGTGTGGGGGTCTGTGTGGGGGTCTGAGGTCTGTGTGGGGGTCTGAGAGCTGTGTGGGAGTCTGAGAGCTGTGTGGAGGGCTGTGTGGAGGGCTGTGTGGGGGTCTGTGTGGGGGTCTGAGGTCTGAGTGGGGGTCTGAGAGCTGTGTGGGAGTCTGAGAGCTGTGTGGAGGGCTGTGTGGAGGGCTGTGTGGAGGGCTGTGTAGGGGTCTGTGTGGGGGTCTGTGTGGGGGTCTGAGGTCTGTGTGGGAGTCTGAGAGCTGTGTGGAGGGCTGTGTGGAGGGCTGTGTGGGGGGGTCTGTGTGGGGGGGTCTGTGTGGGGGTCTGAGGTCTCTGTGGGGGTCTGATAGCTGTGTCGGGGTCTGAAAGCTGTGTGGAGAGCTGTGTGGAGGGCTGTGTGGGGGTCTGTGTGGGGGTCTGAGGTCTGTGTGGGGGTCTGAGAGCTGTGTGGGAGTCTGAGAGCTGTGTGGAGGGCTGTGTGGAGGGCTGTGTGGAGGTCTGTGTGGGGGTCTGTGTGGGGGTCTGAGGGCTGTGTGGGAGTCTGAGAGCTGTGTGGAGGTCTGAGAGCTGTGTGGGGGTCTGAGAGCTGTGTGGGAGTCTGAGGGCTGTGTGGGGGTCTGAGGTCTGTGTGGGGGTCTGAGAGCTGTGTGGGAATCTGAGGGCTGTGTGGGAGTCTGAGAGCTGTGTGGGGGTCTGAGAGCTGTGTGGGGGTCTGTGTGGGAGTCTGAGAGCTGTGTGGAGGTCTGAGAGCTGTGTGGGAGTCTGAGAGCTGTGTGGGGGTCTGAGAGCTGTGTGGGGGTCTGTGTGGGAGTCTGAGAGCTGTGTGGGGGTCTGAGAGCTGTGTGGGGGTCTGAGGGCTGTGTGGGGGTCTGAGAGCTGTGTGGGGGTCTGAGGGCTGTGTGGGAGTCTGAGAGCTGTGTGGAGGTCTGAGAGCTGTGTGGGAGTCTGAGAGCTGTGTGGAGGGCTGTGTGGAGGGCTGTGTGGGGGTCTGTGTGGGGGTCTGTGTGGGGGTCTGTGTGGGGGTCTGAGGTCTGTGTGGGAGTCTGAGGTCTGTGTGGGGGTCTGAGCGCTGTGTGGGAGTCTGAGAGCTGTGTGGGAGTCTGAGGGCTGTGTGGGGGTCTGAGGTCTGTGTGGGGGTCTGAGAGCTGTGTGGGAATCTGAGGGCTGTGTGGGAGTCTGAGGGCTGTGTGGGAGTCTGAGAGCTGTGTGGGAGTCTGAGAGCTGTGTGGAGGGCTGTGTGGGGGTCTGTGTGGGGGTCTGAGAGCTGTGTGGGAGTCTGAGGGCTGTGTGGGGGTCTGAGGTCTGTGTGGGGGTCTGAGAGCTGTGTGGGAGTCTGAGAGCTGTGTGGAGGGCTGTGTGGGGGTCTGTGTGGGGGTCTGAGGTCTGTGTGGGGGTCTGAGAGCTGTGTGGAGGGCTGTGTGGGGGTCTGTGTGGGGGTCTGAGAGCTGTGTGGGAGTCTGAGGGCTGTGTGGGGGTCTGAGGTCTGTGTGGGGGGTCTGAGAGCTGTGTGGGAGTCAGAGCTGTGTGGGAGTCTGAGGTCTGTGTGGGTGTCTGAGAGCTGTGTGGAGGGCTGTGTGGAGGGCTGTGTGGGGGTCTGTGTGGGGGTCTGAGAGCTGTGTGGGAGTCTGAGGGCTGTGTGGGGGTCTGAGGTCTGTGTGGGGGTCTGAGAGCTGTGTGGGAGTCTGAGAGCTGTGTGGAGGGCTGTGTGGGGGTCTGTGTGGGGGTCTGAGGTCTGTGTGGGGGTCTGAGAGCTGTGTGGGAGTCTGAGAGCTGTGTGGAGGGCTGTGTGGAGGGCTGTGTGGGGGTCTGTGTGGGGGTCTGAGGTCTGAGTGGGGGTCTGAGAGCTGTGTGGGAGTCTGAGAGCTGTGTGGAGGGCTGTGTGGAGGGCTGTGTGGAGGGCTGTGTAGGGGTCTGTGTGGGGGTCTGTGTGGGGGTCTGAGGTCTGTGTGGGAGTCTGAGAGCTGTGTGGAGGGCTGTGTGGAGGGCTGTGTGGGGGGGTCTGTGTGGGGGGGTCTGTGTGGGGGTCTGAGGTCTCTGTGGGGGTCTGATAGCTGTGTCGGGGTCTGAAAGCTGTGTGGAGAGCTGTGTGGAGGGCTGTGTGGGGGTCTGTGTGGGGGTCTGAGGTCTGTGTGGGGGTCTGAGAGCTGTGTGGGAGTCTGAGAGCTGTGTGGAGGGCTGTGTGGAGGGCTGTGTGGAGGGCTGTGTAGGGGTCTGTGTGGGGGTCTGTGTGGGGGTCTGAGGTCTGTGTGGGGGTCTGAGAGCTGTGTGGGAGTCTGAGAGCTGTGTGGAGGGCTGTGTGGGGGTCTGTGTGGGGGTCTGAGGTCTGTGTGGGGGTCTGAGAGCTGTGTGGGAGTCTGAGAGCTGTGTGGAGGGCTGTGTGGAGGGCTGTGTGGGGGTCTGTGTGGGGGTCTGTGTGGGGGTCTGAGAGCTGTGTGGGAGTCTGAGGGCTGTGTGGGGGTCTGAGATCTGTGTGGGGGTCTGAGAGCTGTGTGGGAGTCTGAGAGCTGTGTGGAGGGCTGTGTGGAGGGCTGTGTGGGGGTCTGTGTGGGGGTCTGAGGTCTGTGTGGGGGTCTGAGAGCTGTGTGGGAGTCTGAGAGCTGTGTGGAGGGCTGTATGGGGGTCTGTGTGGGGGTCTGAGGTCTGTGTGGGGGTCTGAGAGCTGTGTGGGAGTCTGAGAGCTGTGTGGAGGGCTGTGTGGGGGTCTGTGTGGGGGTCTGTGTGGGGGTCTGTGTGGGGGTCTGTGTGGGGGTCTGAGAGCTGTGTGGAGGGCTGTGTGGGGGTCTGTGTGGGGGTCTGTGTGGGGGTCTGAGGTCTGTGTGGGGGTCTGAGAGCTGTGTGGGAGTCTGAGAGCTGTGTGGAGGGCTGTGTGGGGGTCTGTGTGGGGGTCTGTGTGGGGGTCTGTGTGGGGGTCTGTGTGGGGGTCTGAGAGCTGTGTGGAGGGCTGTGTGGGGGTCTGTGTGGGGGTCTGTGTGGGGGTCTGAGGTCTGTGTGGGGGTCTGAGAGCTGTGTGGGAGTCTGAGAACTGTGTGGAGGGCTGTGTGGAGAGCTGTGTGGAGGGCTGTGTGGAGGGCTGTGTGGGGGTCTGTGTGGGGGTCTGTGTGGGGGTCTGTGAGGGGTCTATAGAACAGACTGTACTGACTCAGTGAGAACTGTGTAAGGAACAGTAAGCAGCTCAGTGAACTGATGACTCAGTACATTCAGCCACAGTGTGAAGGAGGAGGAGGAGGAGGCCATCTGCTGTTCATCAGACACACCTACCGCACACAGACCCCCGACACCCCCCCACCCCCCCAAACACACACCTCCCCATAGATAGATAGATAGATAGATAGATAGATAGATAGATAGATAGATAGATAGATAGATAGATAGATAAATAGATAGATAGATAGATAGATAGATGACTGTATTAGGAACTGATTATTATCTGAACTGTTTATAATAATAATAATATGATAGATAGATAGATAGATAGATAGATAGATAGACAGATAGATCGATAGATAGATAAATAGATAGACAGATAGATAGACAGATAGATCGATAGATAGATAAATAGATAGATAGATAGATAGATAGATAGACAGATAGATCGATAGATAGATAAATAGATAGATAGACAGATAGATCGATCGATAGATAGATAGATAGATAGATAGATAGATAGATAGATAGATTAGATAGATAGATAGATAGATAGACAGATAGATCGATAGATAGATAGATAGATAGATAGACAGATAGATCGATAGATAGATAAATAGATAGATAGATAGATAGATAGATAGACAGATAGGTCGATAGATAGATAAATAGATAGATAGATAGATAGATAGATAGATAGATAGATAGATAGATAGATAGATAGATAGATAGAGATTAGATAGACAGATAGATCGATAGATAGATAAATAGATAGATCGATAGATAGATAAATAGATAGATAGATAGATAGATAGACAGATAGATAAATAGATAGATAGATAGATAGATAGATAGATAGATAGATAGATAGATAGATAGATAGATAGATAGAGATTAGATAGATAGATAGATAGATAGATAGATAGATAGATGACTGTATTAGGAACTGATTATTATCTGAACTGTTTATAATAATATGGTAGATAGATAGATAGATAGATAGATAGATAGATAGATAGATAGACAGATAGATAAATAGATAGATAGATAGATAGATAGATAGATAGATAGATCGATAGATAGATAAATAGATAGATAGATAGATAGATAGATAGACAGATAGATCGATAGATAGATAAATAGATAGATCGATAGATAGATAGATAGATAAATAGATAGATAGATAGATAGATAGACAGATAGATAAATAGATAGATAGATAGATAGATAGATAGATAGATAGATAGAGATTAGATAGATAGATAGATAGATAGATAGATAGATAGATAGATAGATAGATAGATAGATAGATAGATGACTGTATTAGGAACTGATTATTATCTGAACTGTTTATAATAATATGGTAGATAGATAGATAGATAGATAGATAGATAGATAGATAGATCGATAGATAGATAAATAGATAGATAGATAGATAGATAGATAGATAGATAGATAGATAGACAGATAGATAGATAGATAGATAGACAGATAGATCGATAGATAGATAAATAGATAGATAGACAGATAGATAGATAGATAGATAGATAGATAGATAGATAGATAGATAGATAGATAGATCGATAGATCGATAGATAGATTATTGATATTTATTAATAATCAGAAGTGGTAGTGATTGGCGGGTGGTGCTGGTGAAGTAAATGAACTCTGTCACTGCAGGGTTTGTCAGTTTGTGTGAAAACAGCCCAAACAGCGTTCACCCTCAAAACCAGACCCTCCCCCTCAGACCGGGCGGGGGGCACATTCCCACATCTAAATACTTAATGAGCATTTCACACCGTTTCCCCCGGCAACCACCGCCACTATAGGAACAATTCCCAGGCTTCTCCCTTTCAGCTGGGTCTGCTGGGGGAGCACACAAAGACCTAGATAAAGCGGAGGGAGTCTGAAAGCTAAGGAGGTGGTCACAGAGGGCCGTGTCTCTCGGCCGTTACGTCACTGACGGCGGTCCCGTTTTGTAGGACCCTCTGAATGAGGCCGAGAAATCAAAGGACTCGACTGATTCATCCTTCCAGACCTTCAGTCACCCACAATCCCTCAGAGCCCGGACTGAAGCGGGAATGTTAATTTAAACGAGTCCTGGAGCTGGAATTGTGCACTGAAGAGGAACGTTCAGATTCCAGCTCCACCAACATCTCCTCACCTCCACCACGGTCCACTCCCAGAGTTAGGCTGTACAGCACTGCCATCTCCTGGTCACTGCTGTGTAGTACACGTGTTTATGTGTTCTTGTTCTTCCCCCTAATCAGGTACAAGTTCTTTATTCTCAGGAGACGTTCCTGAGGGTCTTATTAGAAGATATTAGAAGATAGGAAGGAGAGAAGGAAGGAGAGAGTCAATGAAAGGAAAACAAGGGGTTTTATGGAGCTGCATGATTCATAACAGCCACCTGGAAGACCACCAACACCGTCCTCCCATCAGACAAACAGCACTTTGATCTTATGGAGAGAGGAGAACATCAAACTGCTTCAGATCTGAGAAGATCTACAGGTGTTTCTGTCCATCCATCCACTGAGAAGACACATCAACACTATACAGCCCTCATTACAAGTTCTGAATGAATAAAGATTCTAAATTATTTAAGGTTCTGAACGAATAATCATTATAAATTAATGAACGTTCTGAATGAATGAAGGTTCTGAATGAATAAAGGTTCTGAATGAATAATCATTATAAATTAATAAAGGTTCTGAATAAAGGGAGGTTCTGAATGAACGAAGGTTCTGAATGAATAATCATTATAAATTAATAAAGGTTCTGAATAAAGGGGGGTTCTGAATGAATGAAGGTTCTGAATGAAGGAAGGTTCTGAATGAATAAAGGTTCTGAATGAAGGAAGGTTCTGAATAAATAAAGGTTTTGAATGAATGAAGGTTCTGTATGAAGGAAGGTTCTGAATGAATAAAGGTCCTGAATGAATAAAGGTTCTGAATGAAGGAAGGTTCTGAATGAATAAAGGTTCTGAATGAATAAAGGTTCTGAATGAATAAAGGTTCTGAATGAAGGAAGGTTCTGAATGAATAAAGGTTCTGAATGAATAAAGGTTCTGAATGAAGGAAGGTTCTGAATGAATAAAGGTTCTGAATGAATAAAGGTTCTGAATGAAGGAAGCTTCTGAATGAATAAAGGTTCTGAATGAAAGAAGGTTCTGAATGAATAAAGGTTCTGAATGAAGGAAGCTTCTGAATGAATAAAGGTTTTGAATGAATAAAGGTTCTGAATGAAGGAAGGTGCTAAATGAATAAAGGTTCTGAATGAATAAAGGTTCTGAATGAAGGAAGGTTCTGAATGAATAAAGGTTCTGAATGAAGGAAGGTTCTGAATGAAGGTTCTGAATGAATAAAAGTTCTGAATGAAGGAAGGTGCTAAATGAATAAAGGTTCTGAATGAATAAAGGTTCTGAATGAAGGAAGGTGCTAAATGAATAAAGGTTCTGAATGAATAAAGGTTCTGAATGAATAAAGGTTCTGAGTGAAGGAAGCTTCTGAATGAATAAAGGTTTTGAATGAATGAAGGTTCTGAATGAATAAAAGGTTCTGAATGAATAAAAGGTTCTGAATGAAGGAAGGTGCTGAATGAAGGAAGTTTCTGAATGAAAGAAGGTTCTGAATGAATGAAGGTTCTGAATGAAGGAAGGTGCTAAATGAATAAAGGTTCTGAATGAATAAAGGTTCTGAATGAATAAAGGTTCTGAATGAATAAAGGTTCTGAGTGAAGGAAGCTTCTGAATGAATAAAGGTTCTGAATGAATAAAGGTTCTGAATGAAGGAAGGTGCTAAATGAACAAAGGTTCTGAATGAAGGAAGGTGCTAAATGAACAAAGCTTCTGAATGAATAAAGGTTCTGAATGAAAGAAGGTTCTGAATGAATAAAGGTTCTGAATGAAGGAAGCTTCTGAATGAATAAAGGTTTTGAATGAATAAAGGTTCTGAATGAAGGAAGGTGCTAAATGAATAAAGGTTCTGAATGAATAAAGGTTCTGAATGAAGGAAGGTTCTGAATGAATAAAGGTTCTGAATGAAGGAAGGTTCTGAATGAAGGTTCTGAATGAATAAAGGTTCTGAATGAAGGAAGGTGCTAAATGAATAAAGGTTCTGAATGAATAAATGTTCTGAAAGAAGGAAGGTTGTGAATGAAGGAAGGCTGTGAATGAAGGAAGGTTCTGAATGAATAAATGTTCTAAAAGAAGGAAGGTTCTGAATGAGGCAAGGTTCTAAAAGAAGGAAGGTTCTGAATGAGGGAAGGTTCTAAATGAAGGAAGGTTCTGTATGAATCAAGGTTCTGAATGAGAACTGTGGTGAAACAAGTAAACAGTTCTGGCTTTTCTGAACAGGGACAGGTACAGGGACTGGACACGAATCAACAAACCACTGAATAAACAGAGTACTGAATGGTAGTGAATGGTGTCTGTGGTGAAACAGTAGTGAGTGGTATTTGTAGTAGAATAGTAGTGAATGGTGGTGAGTGGTATTTGTAGTAGAATAGTAGTGAATGGTGGTGAGTGGTATTTGTAGTAGAATAGTAGTGAATGGTGGTGAGTGGTATTTGTAGTAGAATAGTAGTGAATGGTGGTGAGTGGTATTTGTAGTAGAATAGTAGTGAATGGTGGTGAGTGGTATTTGTAGTAGAATAGTAGTGAATGGTGGTGAGTGGTATTTGTAGTAGAATAGTAGTGAATGGTGGTGAGTGGTATTTTTGGTAGAATAGTAGTAAATGGTAGTGGGTGGTAGTGAATAGTAGTGAGTGGTAGTTGTAGTAGAATAGTAGTGAATGGTGGTGAGTGGTATTTGTAGTAGAATAGTAGTGAATGGTAGTGAGTGGTATTTTTGGTAGAATAGTAGTAAATGGTAGTGGGTGGTAGTGAATAGTAGTGAGTGGTAGTTGTAGTAGAATAGTAGTGAATGGTAGTGAGTGGTATTTGTGGTAGAATAGTAGTGAATGGTAGTGAGTGGTATTTGTGGTAGAATAGTAGTGCATGGTAGTGAGTGGTATTTGTGGTAGAATAGTAGTGAATGGTAGTGAGTGGTATTTGTGGTAGAATGGTAGTGAATGGTAGTGAGTGGCATTTGTGGTAGAATGGTAGTGAATGGTATTTGTGGTAGAATGGTAGTGAATGTTAGTGAGTGGTAGTGAATGGTAGTGAGTTGTATTTGTGGTAGAATGGTAGTGAATGTTAGTGAGTGGTATTTGTGGTAGAATAGTAGTGAGTGGTATTTGTGGTAGTGAATGGTAGAATGGTAGTGAATGTTAGTGAGTGGTATTTGTGGTAGAATAGTAGTGAATGGTAGTGAGTGGTAGTGGATGGTAGTGAGTGGTAGTTGTAGTAGAATAGTAGTGAATGGCAGTGAGTGGTATTTGTGGTAGTGAATGGTAGTGAGTGGTATTTGTGGTAGAATAGTAGTGAATGGTAGTGAATGCTAGTGAGTGATATTTGTGGTGTAATAGTAGTGAATGGTAGTGAGTGGTATTTGTAGTGGAATGGTAGTAAGTGGTATTTGTGGTAGAATAGTAGTGAATGGTAGTGAGTGGTAGTGAATGGTAGTGAGTGGTATTTGTGGTAAAATGGTAGTGAGTGGTAGTGAGTGGTATTTGTGGTAGAATGGTAGTGAATGGTAGTGAGTGGTAGTGAATGGTATTTGCAGTGGTAGTGAGTGGTTTTGAGTGGTATTTGTGGTAGAATAGTAGTGAGTGGTAGTGAGTGGTATTTTCTGTGGAATGGTAGTGAGTGGTAGTGAATGGTAGTGAGTGGTAGTGAATGGTAGTGAGTGGTATTTGTGGTAGAATGGTAGTGAGTGGTATTGAGTGGTATTTGTGGTAGTGAGTGGTATTTGTGGTAGTGAGTGGTAGTGAGTGGTATTTGTGGTAGAATGGTAGTGAATGGTAGTGAGTAGTAGTGAGTGGTATTTGTGGTAGTGAATGGTAGTGAATGGTAGTGAGTGGTAGTGAGTGGTAGTGAGTGGTATTTGTGGTAGAATGGTAGTGAATGCTAGTGAGTGGTAGTGAATGGTATTTGCAGTGTAATGGTAGTGAGTGGTATTGAGTGGTAGTGAGTGGTATTTGTGGTAGAATAGTAGTGAGTGGTAGTGAGTGGTATTTGTGGTAGTGAGTGGTAGTGAGTGGTATTTGTGGTAGAATGGTAGTGAATGGTAGTGAATGGTAGTGAGTGGTATTTGTGGTAAAATGGTAGTGAGTGATAGTGAGTGGTATTTGTGGTAGAATGGTAGTGAATGGTAATGAGTGGTAGTGAGTGGTAGTGAATGGTATTTGCAGTGGTAGTGAGTGGTTTTGAGTGGTAGTGAGTGGTATTTGTGGTAGAATAGTAGTGAGTGGTAGTGAGTGGTATTTGTGGTAGTGAGTGGTAGTGAGTGGTATTTGTGGTAGTGAGTGGTAGTGAGTGGTATTTGTGGTAGAATGGTAGTGAATGGTAGTGAGTGGTAGTGAGTGGTATTTGTGGTAGAATGGTAGTGAATGCTAGTGAGTGGTAGTGAGTGGTAGTGAATGGTAGTGAGTGGTATTTGTGGTAGAATGGTAGTGAGTGGTATTGAGTGGTATTTGTGGTAGTAAGTGGTAGTGAGTGGTATTTGTGGTAGTGAGTGGTAGTGAGTGGTATTTGTGGTAGAATGGTAGTGAATGGTAGTGAGTGGTAGTGAGTGGTATTTGTGGTAGAATGGTAGTGAATGCTAGTGAGTGGTAGTGAGTGGTAGTGAATGGTATTTGCAGTGTAATGGTAGTGAGTGGTATTGAGTGGTAGTGAGTGGTATTTGTGGTAGAATAGTAGTGAGTGGTAGTGAGTGGTATTTGTGGGAGTGAGTGGTAGTGAGTGGTATTTGTGGTAGAATGGTGGTGAATGGTAGTGAGTAGTAGTGAGTGGTATTTGTGGTAGTGAGTGGTAGTGAGTGGTATTTGTGGTAGAATGGTAGTGAATGGTAGTGAGTAGTAGTGAGTGGTATTTGTGGTAGTGACTGGTAGTGAGTGGTATTTGTGGTAGTGAATGGTAGTGAATGGTAGTGAGTAGGAGTGAGTGGTATTTGTGGTAGTGAGTGGTAGTGAGTGGTATTTGTGGTAGTGAGAGGTAGTGAGTGGTATTTGTGGTAGTGAATGGTAGTGAGTGGTAGTGAGTGGTATTTGTGGTAGAATGGTAGTGAGTGGTATTGAATGGTAGTGAGTGGTAGTGAGTGGTAGTGAATGGTATTTGCAGTGTAATGGTAGTGAGTGGTATTGAGTGGTAGTGAGTGGTATTTGTGGTAGAATAGTAGTGAGTGGTAGTGAGTGGTATTTGCAGTGGAATGGTAGTGAGTGGTAGTGGATGGTAGTGAGTGGTAGTGAGTGCTAGTGAATGGTAGTGAGTGCTAGTGAATGGTAGTGAGTGGTATTTGTGGTAGAATGGTAGTGAGTAGTAGTGAGTGGTAATTGTGGTAGTGAGTGGTATTTGTGGTAGAATAGTAGTGAATGGTAGCGAGTGGTATTTGTGGTAGTGAGTGGTAGTGAGTGGTATTTGTGGTAGTGAATGGTAGTGAGTGGTATTTGTGGTAGAATGGTAGTGAGTGGTATTTGTGGTAGAATAGTAGTGAATGGTAGTGAGTGGTATTTGTGGTAGTGAGTGGTAGTGAGTGGTATTTGTGGTAGTGAGTGGTAGTGAGTGATATTTGTGGTAGTGAGTGGTAGTGAGTGGTATTTGTGGTAGTGAATGGTAGTGAGTGGTATTTGTGGTAGTGAGTGGTAGTGAGTGGTATTTGTGGTAGTGAGTGGTAGTGAGTGGTATTTGTGGTAGTGAATGGTAGTGAGTGGTATTTGTGGTAGTGAGTGGTATTTGTGGTAGAATAGTAGTGAATGGTAGTGAGTGGTATTTGTGGTAGTGAGTGGTAGTGAATGTTAGTGAGTGGTATTTGTGGTAGTGAGTGGTATTTGTGGTAGAATGGTAGTGAATGGTAGTGAGTAGTAGTGAGTGGTATTTGTGGTAGTGAGTGGTAGTGAGTGGTATTTGTGGTAGAATGGTAGTGAATGGTAGTGAGTAGTAGTGAGTGGTATTTGTGGTAGTGAGTGGTAGTGAGTGGTATTTGTGGTAGTGAATGGTAGTGAATGGTAGTGAGTAGTAGTGAGTGGTATTTGTGGTAGTGAGTGGTAGTGAGTGGTATTTGTGGTAGTGAATGGTAGTGAGTGGTATTTGTGGTAGAATGGTAGTGAGTGGTATTGAATGGTAGTGAGTGGTAGTGAATGGTATTTGCAGTGTAATGGTAGTGAGTGGTATTGAGTGGTAGTGAGTGGTATTTGTGGTAGAATAGTAGTGAGTGGTAGTGAGTGGTATTTGCAGTGGAATGGTAGTGAGTGGTAGTGAATGGTAGTGAGTGGTAGTGAGTGCTAGTGAATGGTAGTGAGTGCTAGTGAATGGTAGTGAGTGGTATTTGTGGTAGAATGGTAGTGAGTAGTAGTGAGTGGTATTTGTGGTAGTGAGTGGTATTTGTGGTAGAATAGTAGTGAATGGTAGTGAGTGGTATTTGTGGTAGTGAGTGGTATTTGTGGTAGTGAATGGTAGTGAGTGGTATTTGTGGTAGTGAATGGTAGTGAGTGGTATTTGTGGTAGTGAGTGGTATTTGTGGTAGTGAATGGTAGTGAGTGGTATTTGTGGTAGTGAGTGGTAGTGAGTGGTATTTGTGGTAGAATAGTAGTGAATGGTAGTGAGTGGTATTTGTGGTAGTGAGTGGTAGTGAGTGGTAGTGAATGGTAGTGAGTGGTAGTGAATGGTAGTGAGTGGTATTTGTGGTAGTGAGTGGTAGTGAGTGGTATTTGTGGTAGAATGGTAGTGAATGGTAGTGAGTAGTAGTGAGTGGTATTTGTGGTAGTGAGTGGTATTTGTGGTAGTGAATGGTAGTGAATTGTAGTGAGTAGTAGTGAGTGGTATTTGTGGTAGTGAGTGGTATTTGTGGTAGTGAATGGTAGTGAGTGGTAGTGAGTGGTATTTGTGGTAGAATGGTAGTGAGTGGTATTGAATGGTAGTGAGTGGTAGTGAGTGGTAGTGAATGGTATTTGCAGTGTAATGGTAGTGAGTGGTATTGAGTGGTAGTGAGTGGTATTTGTGGTAGAATAGTAGTGAGTGGTAGTGAGTGGTATTTGCAATGGAATGGTAGTTAGTGGTAGTGAATGGTAGTGAGTGGTAGTGAGTGCTAGTGAATGGTAGTGAGTGGTATTTGTGGTAGAATGGTAGTGAGTAGTAGTGAGTGGTATTTGTGGTAGTGAGTGGTATTTGTGGTAGAATAGTAGTGAATGGTAGTGAGTGGTATTTGTGGTAGAGAGTGGTAGTGAGTGGTATTTGTGGTAGTGAATGGTAGTGAGTGGTATTTGTGGTAGAATGGTAGTGAGTGGTATTTGTGGTAGAATAGTAGTGAATGGTAGTGAGTGGTATTTGTGGTAGTGAGTGGTAGTGAGTGGTATTTGTGGTAGTGAATGGTAGTGAGTGGTATTTGCGGTAGTGAGTGGTAGTGAGTGATATTTGTGGTAGTGAGTGGTAGTGAGTGGTATTTGTGGTAGTGAATGGTAGTGAGTGGTATTTGTGGTAGTGAGTGGTAGTGAGTGGTATTTGTGGTAGTGAATGGTAGTGAGAGGTATTTGTGGTAGTGAGTGGTAGTGAGTGGTATTTGTGGTAGAATAGTAGTGAATGGTAGTGAGTGGTATTTGTGGTAGTGAGTGGTAGTGAGTGGTATGTGTGGTAGAATGGTCACGCTCAGAGAGGAGTATTAATCACAGTAATGATAACATATCATCACATAACCGGTCTCTACTCAGCGCTGGTCTCCAGTCCAACAGATCCAAACCACACACACACAAACACACACACACACACACACACACACACACACACACACACTCACACACCCGCCCCCCCCCATCGCTTCCTCAGGGAACAGTGAATAAACTGGGTCAGTTTAATCAGAACTCGACCAGAATTCAGATCAGACAACACAAACAGACCTGCTGGAGGAGAGAGAACACCAATAAACAAAGACTCTTCTCACACCGTACCTCCCTCACACCTCACCCCACCTCACAACACACCTCACACCTCACCTCACAACACACCTCACACCACACCTCACCTCACACCTCACCTGATCAATTTCATCAAAACACAAGACGCATCTAAAAGAAGTGTCAACAAAGAAACATGCTCGAAGCTTCTGACTCTGAATCCTCTACTGAGGCAGGTCGACGTTTGCATTCGCTACATTTATACTAAACTGATTAAGAATTAAGAATCTTCTAAGGAGTTTTTAACTAGCAGTGGGATTATGGGACGACAGTGTCCTTATTGTATCAGAAGATCATCCTCTGAACGAAACGTTCCAGATTTTTCCACCAGGCTCTCTGCAGACTTCCGAACGTTCACTGCAGCAGATATAAAACCCTTTACTCCGTCTACACACAGTAAGAGAGAAATGAAGGTCCTGCAGACGTTTGTCTTTGTATTGTTTTTGTTTTGGAATTTGTCTTCGTATCTGATGGTTGTGTGATTGTTGATTGTGGAGGTAATCAATGTCACTGACTGCTTGCAAATCAAAGTTCTCGCTGAGAGACAGAACTAAAGACTGATGGTCTGAAATGAACAACCGTGAACTCACCAGATCAGCCCGTATACCCCTCCCTCAGAAAGCCTCCCTACAGTCTGTGTTCTGACCTCAGAGCTGCTCTCTCTTTTGGTTTCAGTCTTTTAACCCAACGGTGACGCGGTTGTAAGAACTTCAGCTACACCACTGAGCCCGGTTCACCAAACTCTACTCTGGGGCAGCGGTGAGCTGGAGGTTAGTGAACCAGCCTTGTGACGGGAGGGTCACTGGTCGAGCCCCTTAACCAACACGATGTGGCTAAAGTAAGACCTCTAACCTGTAGTGTGTGTATGTGTGTGTTTCACTGCCCTATAGTGTGTGTGTTTGTGTGTGTGTGTTCACTAGTGTGTGTGTATGTGGATGTTTCACTGCCCTATAGTGTGTGTTCACTAGTGTGAGTGTGTTCACTAGTGTGTGTGTTTTTGGATGTTTCACTGCCCTATAGTGTGTTTTCACTAGTGTGAGTGTGTTCACTAGTGTGTGTGTACGTGGATGTTTTACTGCCCTATAATGTGTTCACTAGTGTGTGTGTTCACTAGTGTGTGTGTACGTGGATGTTTCACTGCCCTATAGTGTGTGTTCACTAGTGTGTGTGTTCACTAGTGTGTGTGTACGTGGATGTTTCACAGTCCCCCTAGTGTGTGTTCACTAGTGTGTGTGTTCACTAGTGTGTGTGTATGTGGGTGTTTCACTACACAGATGGGTTATATGAAGAGGTTATGTTTCTTTGGGTTCTAATTCTATTATTATTATTATTATTACTCTGTGTTCTAGATTCTAATTCTGAACTGATGTCAGTCGCTGTGGTGCTGAGAACAGACACCTGGACAGCAGCTGCCTCGAGTCAGAACCTCTGAATGTATCCAGACTGCCAGTAAGTTCATTATCAGTCTACCCGTAGAGCCGTGTGTTAGAGCCCGAGGCGGTATCTGATCCAGGGGAATCATTCTTTCATCATTCACAGACTCCCCACCCAAACCGTCAAAAAGAACATCCACTTTTCAACAGTCGATTAGAAATGTCTGACATTTGGCTCCAGAGTCAGTTCATATAATAAACGGCCATAAAAACGTTTCTTTAAAAGTCTTTATGTACCCCAACATCAAAGATCCCTGAAGTCTTACTCAGAGAACAGTAGCTGTGCAGTATATAGTTTCAGATACGATCAGACCAGATTAGGGAACAGACCAGGGAGCAGACCCGGGAACAGAATAGGGAACAGACCCGGGAACAGGTTAGGGAACAGACCCGGGAACAGACCAGGGAACAGACCCGGGAACAGACCCGGGAACAGATTAGGGAACAGACCCGGGAACAGGTTAGGGAACAGACCCGGGAACAGACCAGGGAACAGACCCGGGAACAGACCCGGGAACAGACCCGGGAACAGACCCGGGAACAGATTAGGGAACAGACCCGGGAACAGGTTAGGGAACAGACCCGGGAACAGACCAGGGAACAGACCCGGGAACAGACCAGGGAACAGACCCGGGAACAGATTAGGGAACAGACCCGGGAACAGGTTAGGGAACAGGTTAGGGAACAGGTTAGGGAACAGAACCGGGATCAGGTTAGGGAACAGACCAGGGAACAGACCAGGGAACAGACCCGGGATCAGGTTAGGGAACAGACCCGGGAACAGGTTAGGGAACAGACCAGGGAACAGACCAGGGAACAGGTTAGGGAACAGGTTAGGGAACAGAACCGGGATCAGGTTAGGGAACAGACCCGGGAACAGGTTAGGGAACAGACCAGGGAACAGACCAGGGAACAGACCCGGGATCAGGTTAGGGAACAGACCCGGGAACAGGTTAGGGAACAGACCAGGGAACAGACCAGGGAACAGGTTAGGGAAC
>CM038705.1:52613084-52618084 GCA_021613375.1 Megaleporinus macrocephalus | reverse complement strand
CTGTTCCGGAAGCTCCTCCCCTCCGAGTGGGCAGAGTCATACTCAGACACGCCCAGCTGGTCGTCAACGGAAACGCTCTTCCTTAGATATGCTGAGCGGCTGCGAAAGTGTGAGAACGGAGACTGGGAGCGGGGGCGGAGCTCCACTCCACTAAGCCCCGCCTCCTGCGGCTCCACCTCTTTATCGTCCTCCAGTCGCCAGGCATCACCTGCAACAAACACAAACACAAACACTGTCACCGTGTAAATGAAGACAGAGGAGCTGCTGTGGGTACACGGTGTGGGGACGGTGTGGGTACACGGTGTATGGAGAGCGTGTGGACGGTGTGGGTATACTGTGCGGGTACACGATGTGGGGACGGTGTGGGTACACGGTGTAAGGACGGTGTGGGTACATGGTGTGGGGACGGTGTGGGTACACGGTGTGTGGAGAGTGTGTGGACGGTGTGGGTATACTGTGCGGGTACACGGTGTGGGGACGGTGTGGGTATACTGTGTATGGAGAGTGTGTGGACGGTGTGGGTATACTGTGCGGGTACACGGTGTGGGGACGGTGTGGGTACACGGTGTATGGAGAGTGTGTGGACGGTGTGGGTATATTGTGCGGGTACACGGTGTGAGGACGGTGTGGGTACACAGTGTATGGAGAGTGTGTGGACGGTGTGGGTACACTGTGCGGGTAGACAGTGTGTGGACGGTGTGGGTACACTGTGTATGGAGAGTGTGTGGACGGTGTGGGTATACTGTGCGGGTACACGGTGTGGGGACGGTGTGGGTACACGGTGTATGGAGAGTGTGTGGACGGTGTGGGTATATTGTGCGGGTACACGGTGTGAGGACGGTGTGGGTACACGGTGTATGGAGAGTGTGTGGACGGTGTGGGTATACTGTGCGGGTAGACAGTGTGTGGACGGTGTGGATACACGGTGTATGGAGAGTGTGTGGACGGTGTGGGTACACTGTGCGGGTAGACAGTGTGTGGACGGTGTGGATACACGGTGTATGGAGAGTGTGTGGACGGTGTGGGTATACTGTGCGGGTACACGGTGTGGGGATAGTGTGGGTACACGGTGTATGGAGAGTGTGAGGACGGTGTGGGTACACGGTGTATGGAGAGTGTGTGGACGGTGTGGGTATACTGTGCGGGTAGACAGTGTGTGGACGGTGTGGATACACGGTGTATGGAGAGTGTGTGGACGGTGTGGGTATACTGTGCGGGTACACGGTGTGGGGATAGTGTGGGTACACGGTGTATGGAGAGTGTGTGGACGGTGTGGGTATACTGTGCGGGTAGACAGTGTGTGGACGGTGTGGGTACACGGTGTATGGAGAGTGTGTGGACGGTGTGGGTATACTGTGCGGGTACACGGTGTGGGGATAGTGTGGGTACACGGTGTGGGGACGGTGTGGGTACACGGTGTAAGGACGGTGTGGGTACATGGTGTGAGTACGGTGTGGGTACACAGTGTGAGGACAGTGTGTGGACGGTGTGGAGGCGGTGTGGGTATACGGTGTGGGGACGGTGTGGGTACACAGTGTGGGGATGGTGTGGGTACATGGTGTGAGGACAGTGTGTGGACGGTGTGGAGGCGGTGTGGGTACACGGTGTATGGAGAGTGTGTGGACGGTGTGGGTATACTGTGCGGGTACACGGTGTGGGGACGGTGTGGGTACATGGTGTGAGGACAGTGTGTGGACGGTGTGGAGGCGGTGTGGGTACACGGTGTGGGGGACGGTGTGGGTACACGGTGTATGGAGAGTGTGTGGACGGTGTGGGTATACTGTGCGGGTACACGGTGTGGGGACGGTGTGGGTACATGGTGTGAGGACAGTGTGTGGACGGTGTGGAGGCGGTGTGGGTACACGGTGTGGGGACGGTGTGGGTACACGGTGTATGGAGAGTGTGTGGACGGTGTGGGTATACTGTGCGGGTACACGGTGTGGGGACAGTGTGGGTATACGGTGTGGGGACGGTGTGGGTACACAGTGTGGGGATGGTGTGGGTACATGGTGTGAGGACAGTGTGTGGACGGTGTGTGGACGGTGTGGGTACACGGTGTGGGGACAGTGTGTGGATGGTGTGGGTATACGGTGTGGGGACGCCCTGTCTACCTTAAACCTCCCTATTCAACTCTATAGCATCCTGTACACTCTACCTGTCCACCCAACTCCACTGCCCATAACCCCACTCCACTTTGTCCAACCCTCACCATTCTGTCCATGACCCCACCCCAACGTCCATGATCCTACCTCACTTTCATTGACCCTATTCCAACGTCTATGTTTGTATTTCCATCCCTCAAGATTCCTAGAAGACAAACGACAAGACGCTTCTCTGTCCTGGAGCCCAGATGGTAGAACAAACTTCCACTGGCTGTCCAAACAGCGAACTCTCTCACAGTCTTCAAACTCAGACTGAAGACCACCGTCTCTTTGTGAAGAACTTATAAACACTGATCTACTGAAGCTCTGGTATAAACCATAACTGCACTTGATCTTCTAGGAGCTCTGGATAAGGACTGCACTGATACTGTATGTAGTGTATTTCTTCTCTGTAGGTGTTCAGGTCTTGCTAGGTGTTCCTCTGTGTCTAATCTTATATCTTGCTGTCTTCTGGCCCTTGTTTACAGCATGTTTATGGTCTTTCTGGATTAGAGAGTGCGCTAAATACCGTAAAGGTAAACGTATTTCCAGCATTACGGTCATGTAGGGTTACTGTAGGCAACTCTCTGAAAGAACCAGGGACTGCACAGGGTTGCCAGTGATGTGATAAACTTCCAGTTGGCGTCACCAATAAAACCAGAGAAGTGAAGGATTCGCAACAAGCGACTCCAAAAATACAACTTTCAAAACACATAACGAAGCGAAACCCCACAGTTCAGCAGAGTGTGAGGCACCTTTTACAAGGAGCCCTCGATGGCACTTCAGAGAACCAGAACAGGGAACAGAACCCATCACCCTCTACTGTATTCTTCAGGAAACCAGAGACACTGACGCTCAATATTGGATCTTTGAAGCTCTTGAAGAGAATCTACAGTTTATTCTACTTTGTTACTATAAAGCCCACTCTCCAGCTCAGCAGAGGGTGGGACGACCTTTGCTATGAGCCCTCCATCGCACTGCTATGCTTCAGGAAGACAGAGATATGGACCCCAAAGTCAGATCTTCTCTGAAGCATCCAGGTTGCTCATGACTAGTCAACATCAAGCTTTAAGCATCCCCACCGAACATCAGAGTCGACCAGTGTGTGAGACCCCTAGCTGGCACTGGTACTGCACCTGAAGGGGCATTCAAGAGCAGTGCACCAACTCACAAGCTCTGTTTCTGGGGCATGATATATACTATAATATATACTATAATATATACTATAAAATACTATAATATATACTATAATATATACTATAATATATACTATAACATATACTATAATATATACTATAATATATACTATAACATACTATAATATACTATAATATATACTATAATATACTATAATATATACTATAATATATACTATAATATACTATAATATATACTATAATATATACTATAATATACTATAACATATACTATAATATACTATAATATATACTATAAAATACTATAATATATACTATAATATATACTATAATATATACTATAACATATACTATAATATACTATAGTATATACTATAATATATACTATAATATACTATAATATATACTATAATATACTATAATATATACTATAATATATACTATAATATACTATAATATATACTATAATATATACTATAATATACTATAACATATACTATAATATACTATAATATATACTATAACATATACTATAATATACTATAACATATACTATAATATACTATAATATATACTATAATATATACTATAATATACTATAATATATACTATAATATACTATAATATATACTATAATATACTATAATATATACTATAACATATACTATAATATATACTATAATATATACTATAATATACTATAATATATACTATAATATATACTATAATATACTATAATATATACTATAACATATACTATAATATATACTATAATATACTATAATATATACTATAATATATACTATAATATATACTATAATATACTATAATATATACTATAACATATACTATAATATACTATAATATACTATAATATATACTATAATATATACTATAATATATACTATAACATACTATAATATATACTATACTATATACTATAATATACTATAATATACTATAATATATACTATAATATACTATAATATATACTATAATATACTATAATATATACTATAATATACTATAATATACTATAATATATACTACAATATATACTATAATATATACTATAATATACTATAATATATACTATAATATACTATAATATATACTATAATATACTATAACATACTATAATATACTATAATATACTATAATATATACTACAATATATACTATAATATATACTATAATATACTATAATATACTATAATATATACTACAATATATACTATAATATATACTATAATATACTATAATATATACTATAATATACTATAATATATACTATAATATACTATAATATACTATAATATATACTATAATATACTATAATATATACTATAATATATACTATAATATACTATAATATATACTATAATATATACTATAACATACTATAATATATACTATACTATATACTATAATATACTATACTATATACTATAATATACTATAATATATACTATAATATACTATAATGTACTATAATATATACTATAATATACTATAATATATACTATAATATATACTATAATATACTATAATATATACTATAATATACTATAATATATACTATAATATACTATACTATATACTATAATATATACTATAATATACTATAATATATACTATAATATACTATAATATATACTATAATATATACTATAATATATACTATAATATACTATAATATACT
>CM038705.1:52590584-52600584 GCA_021613375.1 Megaleporinus macrocephalus | reverse complement strand
ACATAGACACCGGGCCACAACACAAACACAGAGCGTTACTGAGTCTCTACACAGCTCATAGACACCGGGCCACGACACAAACACAGAGCGTTACTGACTCTCTACACAGCACATAGACACCGGGCCACAACACAAACACAGAGCGTTACTGAGTCTCTACACAGCTCATAGACACCGGGCCACGACACAAACACAGAGCGTTACTGACTCTCTACACAGCACATAGACACCGGGCCACAACACAAACACAGAGCGTTACTGAGTCTCTACACAGCTCATAGACACCGGGCCACGACACAAACACAGAGCGTTACTGACTCTCTACACAGCACATAGACACCGGGCCACAACACAAACACAGAACATTACTGAGTCTCTACACAGCACATAGACACCGGGCCACGACACAAACACAGAGCATTACTGAGTCTCTACACAGCACATAGACACCGGGCCACGACACCAACACAGAGCATTACTGACTCTCTACACAGCTCATAGACACCGGGCCACAACACAAACACAGAGCGTTACTGACTCTCTACACAGCACATAGACACCGGGCCACGACACCAACACAGAGCGTTACTGACTCTCTACACAGCTCAATAGACACCGGGCCACGACGCAAAACACAGGAGCGTTACTGACTCTCTACACAGCACATAGACACCGGGCCACAACACAAACACAGAGCGTTACTGACTCTCTACACATGACACATAGACACCGGACCGGGCCACGACACAAAACACAGAGCGTCACTGACTCTCTACACAGCACATAGGACACCGGGCCACGACACAAACACAGAGCGTCACTGACTCTCTACACAGCACATAGGAACCGGGGCCACAACACAAACACAGCGCGTTACTGACTCTCTACACAAGCACATCGACACCGGGCCACGACACAAACACAGAGCGTTACTGACTCTCTACACAGCACATAGACACCGGGCCACGACACCAACACAGAGCGTTACTGACTCTCTACACAGCACATAGACACCGGGCCACGACACCAACACAGAGCGTTACTGAGTCTCTACACAGCACATAGACACCGGGCCACAACACAAACACAGAGTCTTACTGACTCTCTACACAGCACATAGACACCGGGCCACGACACAAACACAGAGCGTTACTGACTCTCTACACAGCTCATAGACACCAGGCCACAACACAAACACAGAGCATTACTGACTCTCTACACAGCTCATAGACACCGGGCCACGACACCAACACAGAGCATTACTGAGTCTCTACACAGCTCATAGACACCGGGCCACAACACAAACACAGAGCATTATTAAGTCTCTACACAGCACATAGACACCGGGCCACAACACCAACACAGAGCGTTACTGACTCTCTACACAGCTCATAGACACCGGGCCACGACACCAACACAGAGCGTTACTGACTCTCTACACAGCTCATAGACACCGGGCCACAACACAAACACAGAGCATTATTGAGTCTCTACACAGCACATAGACACCGGGCCACGACACCAACACAGAGCGTTACTGACTCTCTACACAGCACATAGACACCGGGCCACGACACAAACACAGAGCATTACTGAGTCTCTACACAGCACATAGACACCGGGCCACGACACAAACACAGAGCATTACTGAGTCTCTACACAGCACATAGACACCGGGCCACGACACCAACACAGAGCGTTACTGACTCTCTACACAGCACATAGACACCGGGCCACGACACAAACACAGAGCATTACTGAGTCTCTACACAGCACATAGACACCGGGCCACCACACAAACACAGAGCATTACTGAGTCTCTACACAGCACATAGACACCGGGCCACGACACCAACACAGAGCGTTACTGACTCTCTACACAGCACATAGACACCGGGCCACGACACAAACACAGAGCATTACTGAGTCTCTACACAGCACATAGACACCGGGCCACGACACCAACACAGAGCATTACTGAGTCTCTACACAGCACATAGACACCGGGCCACGACACAAACACAAACATTACTGGGTCTCTACACAGCACATAGACACCAGGCCACGACACCAACACAGAGCGTTACTGACTCTCTACACAGCTCATAGACACCGGGCCACAACACAAACACAGAGCATTACTGAGTCTCTACACAGCTCATAGACACCGGGCCACAACACAAACACAGAGCATTATTGAGTCTCTACACAGCACATAGACACCGGGCCACGACACCAACACAGAGCGTTACTGACTCTCTACACAGCACATAGACACCGGGCCACGACACCAACACAGAGCGTTACTGACTCTCTACACAGCACATAGACACTGGGCCACGACACAAACACAGAGCATTACTGAGTCTCTACACAGCACATAGACACCGGGCCACGACACCAACACAGAGCGTTACTGAGTCTCTACACAGCACATAGACACCAGGCCACGACACAAACACAGAGCGTTACTGACTCTCTACACAGCACATAGACACTGGGCCACGACACCAACACAGAGCGTTACTGACTCTCTACACAGCACATAGACACCGGGCCACGACACAAACACAGAGCATTACTGACTCTCTACACAGCACATAGACACCGGGCCACAAAACCAACACAGAGCGTTACTGAGTCTCTACACAGCTCATAGACACCGGGTCACGACACCAACACAGAGTCTTACTGACTCTCTACACAGCTCATAGACACCGGGCCACGACACCAACACAGAGCGTTACTGAGTCTCTACACAGCACATAGACACCGGGCCACGACACCAACACAGAGCGTTACTGACTCTCTACACAGCACATAGACACCGGGCCACAACACAAACACAGAGCATTACTGAGTCTCTACACAGCTCATAGACACCGGGCCACGACGCAAACATAGCATTATTGAGTCTCTACACAGCTCATAGACACCGGGCCACAACACAAACACAGAGCGTTACTGACTCTCTACACAGCTCATAGACACCAGGCCACGACACCAACACAGAGCATTACTGAGTCTCTACACAGCACATAGACACCGGGCCACGACAACAACACAGAGGGTTACTGAGTCTCTACACAGCACATAGACACCGGGCCACGACACAAACACAGAGCGTTACTGAGTCTTGATGCAGCACATAGACACCGGGCCACAACACAAACACAGAGCGTTACTGACTCTCTACACAGCTCATAGACACCAGGCCACGACACCAACACAGAGCATTACTGAGTCTCTACACAGCACATAGACACCGGGCCACGACAACAACACAGAGGGTTACTGAGTCTCTACACAGCACATAGACACCGGGCCACAACACAAACACAGAGCGTTACTGACTCTCTACACAGCACATAGACACCGGGCCACAACACAAACACAGAGCGTTACTGAGTCTCTACACAGCTCATAGACACCGGGCCACAACACAAACACAGAGCGTTACTGACTCTCTACACAACACATAGACACCGGGCCACGACACAAACACAGAGCATTACTGACTCTCTACACAGCTCATAGACACCGGGCCACGACACCAACACAGATCGTTACTGAGTCTCTACACAGCTCATAGACACCGGGCCACGACACCAACACAGAGCGTTACTGACTCTCTACACAGCACATAGACACCGGGCCACGACACCAACACAGAGCGTTACTGACTCTCTACACAGCACATAGACACTGGGCCACAACACAACCACAGAGTCTTACTGACTCTCTACACAGCTCATAGACACCGGGCCACAACACAAACACAGAGCATTATTGAGTCTCTACACAGCTCATAGACACCGGGCCACGACGCAAACACAGAGCACTATTGAGTCTCTACACAGCTCATAGACACCGGGCCACAACACAAACACAGAGCGTTACTGACTCTCTACACAGCACATAGACACCGGGCCACGACACCAACACAGAGCGTTACTGACTCTCTACACAGCTCATAGACACCGGGCCACGACGCAAACACAGAGCGTTACTGAGTCTCTACACAGCACATAGACACCGGGCCACAACACAAACACAGAGCGTTACTGACTCTCTACACAGCTCATAGACACCGGGCCACGACACCAACACAGAGCGTTACTGAGTCTCTACACAACACATAGACACTGGGCCACGACACAAACACAGCGCGTTACTGACTCTCTACACAGCACATAGACACCGGGCCACGACACCAACACAGAGCGTTACTGACTCTCTACACAGCACATAGACACCGGGCCACGACACAAACACAGAGCGTTACTGACTCTGTACACAGCACATAGACACCGGGCCACGACACAAACACAAAGCATTATTGAGTCTCTACACAGCACATAGACACCGGGCCACAACACAAACACAGAGTCTTACTGAGTCTCTACACAGCACCTAGACACCGGGCCACGACACAAACACAGAGCGTTACTGAGTCTCTACATAGCACATAGACACTGGGCCACGACAAAAACACAGAGCGTTACTGAGTCTCTGCGCAGCACATAGACACTGGGCCACAACACAAACAGAGAGCATTTTTGAGTCTCTACACAGCACATAGATACCAGGCCACAACACAAACACAGAGAGTTACTGAGTCTCTACACAGCACATAGACACCGTGCCACGACACAAACACAGAGCGTTACTGAGTCTCGACGCAGCACATAGACACCGGGCCACGACAAAAACACAGAGCGTTACTGAGTCTCTACACAGCACATAGACACCGGGCCACGACACAAACACAGAGCGTTACTGAGTCTCTACGCAGCACATAGACACCGGGCCACGACACAAACACAGAGCATAATTGAGTCTCTACACAGCACATAGACACCGGGCCACGACACAAACACAGAGCGTTACTGAGTCTCTACACAGCACATAGACACCGGGCCACGACACAAACACAGAGCATAATTGAGTCTCTACACAGCACATAGACACTGGGCCACGACAAAAACACAGAGCGTTACTGAGTCTCTACACAGCACATAGACACCGGGCCACGACACAAACACAGAGCATAATTGAGTCTCTACACAGCACATAGACACCGGGCCACGACACAAACACAGAGCGTTACTGAGTCTCTACACAGCACATAGACACCGGGCCACAACACAAACACAGAGCGCTACTGACTCTCTACACAGCTCATAGACACCGGGCCACGACACAAACACAGAGCGTTACTGACTCTTTGCGCAGCACATAGACACCGGGCCACGACACAAACACAGAGCTTTACTGACTCTCTACACAGCTCATAGACACCGGGCCACGACACAAACACAGAGCGTTACTGACTCTTTGCGCAGCACATAGACACCGGGCCACGACACAAACACAGAGAGTTACTGAGTCTCTACACAACACATAGACACCGGGCCACGACACAAACACAGAGAGTTACTGAGTCTCGACGCAGCACATAGACACTGGGCCACGACACAAACACAGAGCATTATTGAGTCTCTACACGGCACATAGGCCACAACAAAAACACAGAGCGTTACTGAGTCTCTACGCAGCACATAGACACCGGGCCACGACACAAACACAGAGCGATACTGAGTCTCGACGCAGCACATAGACACTGGGCCACGACACAAACACAGAGCATTACTGAGTCTCTGCGCAGCACATAGACACCGGGCCACAACACAAACACAGAGCGTTACTGACTCTCTACACAGCACATAGACACTGGGCCACGACACAAACACAGAGCATTATTGATTCTCTACACAGCACATAGACACCGGGCCATGACACAAACACAGAGCAATATTGAGTCTCTACACAGCACATAGGCCACAACAAAAACACAGAGAGTTACTGAGTCTCTACGCAGCATATAGACACCGGGCCACGACACAAACACAGAACATTACTGAGTCTCTACACAGCACATAGACACCGGGCCACGACACAAACACAGAGCGTTACTGAGTCTCTACGCAGCACATAGACACCAGGCCACAACACCAACACAAAGCGTTACTGAGTCTCTACACAGCACATAGACACCGGGCATCAACACAAACACAGAGCGTTACTGACTCTCTACACAGCTCATAGACACCGGGCCACGACACCAACACAGAGCGTTACTGAGTCTCTACGCAGCACATAGACACCGGGCCACGACACCAACACAAAGCGTTACTGAGTCTCTACGCAGCACATAGACACCGGGCCACGACACCAACACAAAGCGTTACTGAGTCTCTACACAGCACATAGACACCGGGCCATGACACAAACACAGAGCGTTATTGAGTCTCTACATAGCACATAGACACCGGGCCACATCACACAAACAGAGAGCGTTACTGAGTCTCTACACAGCACATAGACACCGGGCCATGACACAAACACAGAGCGTTACTGAGTCTCGACGCAGCACATAGACACTGGGCCACAACACAAACACAGAGCATTATTGAGTCTCTACACAGCACATAGGCCACGACACAAACACAGAGCGTTACTGAGTCTCTGCGCAGCACATAGACACCGGGCCACGACACAAACACAGAGCATTATTGAGTCTCTACACAGCACATAGACACCGGGCCACGACACAAACACAGAGCATTATTGAGTCTCTACACAGCACATAGGCCACAACAAAAACACAGACAGTTACTGAGTCTCTACGCAGCACATAGACACCGGGCCATGACACAAACACAGAACATTACTGAGTCTCTGCGCAGCACATAGACACTGGGCCACGACACAAACACAGAGCATTACTGAGTCTCTGCGCAGCACATAGACACCGGGCCACAACACAAACACAGAGCGTTACTGACTCTCTACACAGCTCATAGACACCGGGCCACGACGCAAACACAGAGCGTTACTGAGTCTCTACAGAGCACATAGACACCGGGCCACAACACCAAGCCATGACACCAACACAGAGCATTACTGAGTCTATGAGTGGTCACTATATGTTATGAATGGTCACTATGTTATGAACGGTCACTATATTGTTATGAGTGGTCACTATAATGTTATGAACAGTCACTATATTGTTATGAATGGTCACTATATTGTTATGAGCGGTCACTATATTGTTATGAGTGGTCACTATAATGTTATGAACAGTCACTATATTGTTATGAATGGTCACTATATTGTTATGAGCGGTCACTATATTGTTATGAGTGGTCACTATAATGTTATGAACGGTCACTATATTGTTATGAGTGGTCACTATAATGTTATGAACAGTCACTATATTGTTATGAACGGTCACTATATTGTTATGAGTGGTCACTATATTGTTATGAACGGTCACTATATTGTTATGAGTGGTCACTATATTGTTATGAACGGTCACTATATTGTTATGAGTGGTCATTATAGTGTAATGAACAGTCACTATTTTTATTTTCTCCTGATGAACAGAAACATCTTGTGGCCAAGTACTGTGATGTACCCGACTGTACCCCCCCAGTGCCCACCGTTCTGAACCGTACCCGTCTGTAAATACCGCGGTGATGAAGCTGTTGTTCAGAAGTTCTGTTTAAACCTCTTTAGGAATGTTGACTCAGTGTCTCTGGAGAGCGGGTCTCTCTGGGCCAGCGAGCGCCGTCTGTTCCTGGCACTGCGTCCACCACCAGACTCATACCCAACCAGTCAGTACCGAGTCCCTCTGCAAGAACCAGCCTTTACATAACCAGAGAACTCACTGAGGTGTTTCAGAACCATTGAGACTGGAGCTTAGAACAATCAGAAGTACTGAGACTGGAGCTCAGTACTATCAGAACCACTGAGACTGGAGCTTAGAACAATCAGAACCACTGAGACTGGAGCTCAGTACAATCAGAGCTACTGAGACTGGAGCTTGGAACAATCAGAACCACTGAGACTGGAGCTCAGTACTATCAGAACCACTGAGACTGGAGCTTAGAACAATCAGAACCACTGAGACTGGAGCTCAGTACAATCAGAGCTACTGAGACTGGAGCTTAGTACAATCAGAACCACTGAGACTGGAGCTTAGTACAATCAGAGCTACTGAGACTGGAGCTCAGTACAATCAGAACTACTGAGACTGGAGCTCAGTACTATCAGAACCACTGTGACTGGAGCTCAGTACTATCAGAACCACTGAGACTGGAGCTTAGAACAATCAGAACCACTGAGACTGGAGCTTAGAACAATCAGAACCACTGAGACTGGAGCTCAGTACTATCAGAACCACTGAGACTGGAGCTCAGAACAATCAGAACCACTGAGACTGGAGCTTAGTACAATCAGAACCACTGAGACTGGAGCTCAGTACAATCAGAACCACTGAGACTGGAGCTTAGAACAATCAGAACCACTGAGACTGGAGCTTAGTACAATCAGAACCACTGAGACTGGAGCTTAGAACAATCAGAACCACTGAGACTGGAGCTTAGAACAATCAGAACCACTGAGACTGGAGCTTAGTACAATCAGAACCACTGAGACTGGAGCTCAGTACAATCAGAACTACTGAGACTGGAGCTCAGTACAATCAGAACTACTGAGACTGGAGCTCAGTACAATCAGAACTACTGAGACTGGAGCTCAGTACTATCAGAACCACTGAGACTGGAGCTTAGAACAATCAGAACCACTGAGACTGGAGCTTAGAACAATCAGAACTACTGAGACTGGAGCTCAGTACAATCAGAACTACTGAGACTGGAGCTCAGTACTATCAGAACCACTGAGACTTGAGCCCAGTACTATCAAAACCACTGAGACTGGAAGTGTATAAGAACAGGAGAGTCAGTGGCAGCTGGAATCCCAAGGTTCTGTCAGTGGGTTCTCTCCTCGCTCCGAGCACTGGAGGAGTGTTGGGTTAATCCTGAATTGGTCCACTGAAACAGAACCTGTTACTGAACCTGCAAGCCTGAGAGAAACAAACACATCAGAGGCTTCCTCAGAGCACTGAACCTGCTCCAGTAGCCACCAGAACCCAGACCCATTAAAATACCCAGCAAACACACGAGTGACCACCTGCCCCAGATCAGCAGCTCAGTTACAAACCCTACAGGAACCCAGACTGGTGTTCTAGAGCACAGAACCGTGTGGCGGAGCAGTACCGGGCGCATTTCTAGACAAGTTCTATAATCTGATCTTCTACTGTCTCAGTTCAAAACTAAACCACATTCATAGATGAGCAGATCTCACCAGCAGGACCAGGTCACCATTAAAATATATATTTACACTATTAATACATATTAATAATATGAATACACCTAAAACAACCATTAATAATAATAAACATATATAAACAGAAAAGTTCTGAATGTGGAGCTCTTCAACCAGAGCTGATCTTGCACACACATGATCATTATATTTACATGAATGCACACTATACTATTTTTTTATTTTAAATTTTTAAATTTTGTCTTTAAATTGGTAATCATATTGTTATTAATAATTACTACATTGACATTAATGTTACAGTATTTATATGAATGGTCTATATTTATGAATGGTTACAATATTGCTATAAATCAGTTCTATATTATTGTGAATGGTCACTGTATTTATTAATGGTTATGACATTTACAAGAATAGTTACTGTACAGACATGAATGGTCTCTCTTATATATATATTCAGGAATGGTAACTGTATTTAAGTAAATGGTATAATATTGTTTGGTATGGTCACTATATTATCGATGGTAAATATACTGACATGAATGGACGTTGTATTGTTATTAATGGTTACTACATGAATGGTCTATATATTTATGAATGGTCTCTATATATATTTATGAATGGTCACAATATTGTTGTGAATGGGTTCCATATATTATGGATGATCACTATATACATGTTTGGTTACTATATTATGAACGAATACTACACTGACATCAATCGTGTGTGTATATATATATAAAGGGTGACTATGTTGATATGGTAGGTTATAATATTGTCTCTATATTATTGTGAATGGTGAATATAATGATAT
>CM038705.1:52560584-52573084 GCA_021613375.1 Megaleporinus macrocephalus | reverse complement strand
GAGAGATAGAGAGAGAGAGAGAGACAGAGTCAGTCAGAATTACTGCTGTGGTGTTCCAGGTGGTTGTTAAAGTGTTGCTAGGCTATAGATGTTATGCTAGCTGCTAGTCTGTGTGTAATGTCGGTGAGGGTCAGAGTGAGAACGTCCTCCGTCACACCAGAAACAGCTCTACCTCGAGACTCGCCCCACAGCCAGCAGAGGCAGCGGAGAACCAGAGCACGACGGGTTCCCCTTTTTGAGTCTGGTTCCTCTCAAGGTTCTTCCTCTGGATCTGAGGGAGGTTTTCTGCCACTGTTGCCCCTGGTGACGCTCACTAGGGGCTGAAACCCAGACTTTCTGTAAAGCTGGATCTGAACTGTACGAGGGATCGGTCTCTAGAGCACCACTGCTGTACAGGTTCAGCAGTCCTGTGAAGCTTTGAAGTTCTTCTAAGCTAAATGCTCCATCACTCAAGAGAACTGTTCCACAGCCAAATGCTGTCCATCCCTCCATCTCTCTCTCTCTCTCTCTCTCTCTCTCTCTCTCTCTCTCTCTCTCTCTCTCTCTCTCGTTCACGTGTACACACCTGAGCTCCTGCAGCTTCACTCTGCAGTGTTTACACCTCATTAACATACAGCTCTTCATAAGGAATGAATGAATAATGAAGGAGACGCTGAACCAGGCCGTGCAGTAACAGCCCGGTGCTCCTGGGTAACCGGTGAGGCGCGAGCTGGGCCGTACGGGAGCGCCTGCACCTTCACCTCCATTCAGTTACTCTTACAACCAAAACCTAACGCAGTCTTTATGAATGTTTATGAGACGCGATGCAGCAGGAGTAAGCTATCGCTCAGTCTCTCTTCCGCGTTTCATCATGAGACCCGTGTTAAACACTTTTGGTCGCCGCTTACAAGCGCATACTCAGACCTGAAACTTGAGCAGCAAACATCAAATTCGGCATCAAACTCGAATAATCAGCCATGATTTTAACACTTTCTGGAGCAAAACGCCGCTTCAAGCAGTGACTGAGCTTTAAGGAGACAGAAACAACATCCATCAGTTCAGAGACCAGAAGAGACCAGCAGAGAGACCAGAAGAGACCAATAGAGAGACCTGCAGAGAGACCATAAGAGACCAGCAGAGAGACCTGCAGAGAGACCAGAAGAACGACCAGCAGAGAGACCAGCAGAGAGATCAGAAGAGAGACCAGAAGAGCGACCAGCAGAGCGACCAGAAGAGACCAGCAGAGCGACCAGCAGAGCGACCAGCAGAGCGACCAGCAAAGACCAGCAAAGACCAGCAGAGACCAGCAGAGAAACTTGCAGAGAGACCAGAAGAGACGAGCGACCAGAAGAGAGACCTGCAGAGTGACCAGAAGAGCGACCAGCAGAGAGACCAGCAGAGAGACTATAAAAGCAACCAGAAGAGAGACCAGAAGAGACGAGCAGAGCAGCCAGAAGAGAGACCTGCAGAGCGACCAGAAGAGCAACCAGAAGAGCAACCAGAAGAGACCAACAGAGAGACCAGCAGAGAGACCAGCAGAGAGATCAGAAGAGACCAGCAGAGCGACCAGAAGAGACCAGCAGAGAGACCAGAAGAGACGAGCAGAGCGACCAGCAGAGAGACCAGAAGAGAGACCAGCAAAGACCAGCAGACCGACCAGAAGAGCCACCAGCAGAGACTAGCAGAGAGACCTGCAGAGAGACCAGCAGAGACCAGAAGAGCGACCAAAGGAGCGACCAAAAGAGAGACCAGAAGAGAGACCAGCAGAGAGACTGTTGTTTTCAGTTTCATTACATTTGCGGGTCAACACAGTCGTTGCTACTCATGTGACCACACAAGCTAAAGAGATATCCAGCCACTCTCGCTGTTGTAACAGGAAACACACTCTACCAACTGCTTCACTAAACTCTTTGTGACCATGGCATTCCAGGTGGTTGCTAAGTGTGGCTAGGCTATGGCTATAGTTTTCCAGGTGGTTGCTAGGTGCAGCCAGGCAATTCCAGGTGGTCACTTAGTGTGGCTAGGCTATTTTGATATGGTTGCTAAGTGTGACTAGGCCACTACTACTGTATTCTAGGTGGTTGCTAAGTGTGACTAGGCCACTACTTCTGTATTCTAGGTGGTTGCTAAGTGTGACTAGGCCACTACTTCTGTATTCTAGGTGGTTGCTAAGTGTGACTAGGCCACTACTTCTGTATTCTAGGTGGTTGCTAAGTGTGACTAGGCCACTACTACTGTATTCTAGGTGGTTGCTAAGTGTAGCTAGGACATTGCTATGGTATTCCAGGTGGTTGCTAAATAGGGCTGTGTATTGGCAAGAACCTGGCGATACAACAGATATCGTGATACGGCGCTCACGATTCAGTATATCATGATATATTGTGATACTGCAAGCAAAGTAATATATTGCGATTTTTCAAATCCTACTATTAAAACACACCACTGTATGAACAGGTTTATCAATGTTTACAATAACATTGCGTCCTTGTGCTGCTTGTTAATGTTGGAGTGGAGCTGAAAATGGATTACAACACTGCCATCTAGTGATCAGAGTTTAAAACACAACACACAGTGATTCACTGTCTGCCAGGAATCTGTGTATTGATACTGTGTTTTTGAGAATTGATACAGTATCACTAAATATAATATCCTGATTTTCAATATTTTAGATGTTTTCTTACACCCCTAATGTTAATTGTGGCTAGACTACTGCGATGGTATTCCACAGGGTTGCTAAGTGTGGCTAGACCACTACTACTGTATTTCAGGTGGTTGCTAAGTGCGGCTAGGCTATTGCCATGGTATTCCAGATGTTTAAACCCACAATCACTAGCAGTGTTGTAATCAACCTTAAGTCATAAATATCTTTAACTTCAAAACAAACAAATTTCTTTTATTAAACCATAACGTAAAGCTTTGCTTCCAGCATCACCACACATTACGATATACTGATTTGTAGCTCCTGTATCGTAATACATACTGAGCCACCAGGCTTTGTGTTTGGTCTCACTCAGGCGGTTCAGCAGCTCTGGGTTAAACGTCTCTGCTCAGGAGCTGCAGGCTGGAATTCAGTGTTTTGAAGATCCTGTTTTTTCATACGAGATTTGAAAATATGAAAATAGTTTCAGATCTAGTTCTCTAACTGCACCACACTTTACTCCACTGCCTGCTGGAAAACATCAGTCCTGCTGATCAGCTGACAAGAAAAACAATAAATAAAGATTTGTTCATATATTAATATGTGTAATAATTAATAGTCAGTGTTTAAATGTGTCTGTTTAAACACATTAATAATTCATACAGACTTCACATTTAAACTGTGTGTGTGTGTGTGTGTGTGTGTGTGCGCCCTGAGGACGAAAGCTGTTACAGCGTCTCTACAGGCCCAGACACACACACACACACACACACACACACACACGCGCTTCATATATATATATATATATATATATATATATATATATATATATATATATATATATATATATATAAATAATGATACAATGAAATATAAACTGTTTTTAATGTATTATATATTATATACGTTATATATTATACACATTATTTTCAATTTTCAGTGTCATTTGCCACATCAAGTCTTTTAGAGATTATTTAACAACTCCACATGGTGCGTATGATTTAAACCTGCAATTATTACTTTCAGACACCAAACATGTTTTAGCTCATAGACTATACATTTAATATTAACATTATATTATAGTAATATAGTACAACAGTAATATTATAAATGCTGAAGGGTCAGCTACAGTAGTTTGTATCATCTACTCCATCTTCAAACACCATCATGATCAAAAGACAGTAATAACTGTGTGTGTTAATAACACTATATATAATAACACTGGAATCCGATCAACACGTCAGATCAAACTGAACTTTTCTGATGATATGAAAAGCCTGCATTAACTGATATCAACAGTAGAGATATACTGTACATTTACACATACTATCCATGCACGGGATAAAAGGGGGATTTTTAAATCTATCACTATAAATCCAGATTTATTACTGTTATACAGTTTAATGACCTGAATGACTCAAACCTTCCTATACGTTCATAAATCTCAGACCCTGTATACAGAAAAGTGACTCTAGAGCTCGTACAAATATAGAAATCTGTATTTGAGATTAGGAATGCTGTAAAATATGTGTTTTAATGTTGAGTTGTTTAGCTATGAGCGCTGTGCTTGAGCGTAGAGTTCAGTAACTCGGTGATAAGCTTTCTCTCGTGACTGCTCGGCTGCATTATCAAAGACAGGAGCTTTAAATTCAGCTCATGTGCACATAATCCCTCATAACATATACGGGACAATCCAGTAATTATGTAAGAATTTAAATCACAGAGCCAAACACAGCTGAACTGAACGTATCCCAGCACAGGCTCGAAACACTGTTTCCACAAGCTCCGCCCACAAATGCGGTCTTTAAAACCTACTGCTGAACCAGCTTTACAGAAATAAAACTCTAATTCAGTTTATATACAATACCTACATTTAGTTATACATTCAACCTAATGAGAAACTGTAACTCAGTTTATATACAATACCTACATTTAGAGTTATACATTCAACCTAATGAGACACTGTAACTCAGTTTATGTACAATACCTACGTTTAGAGTTATACATTCCACCTAATGAGAAACTGTAATTCAGTTTATATACAATACCTACGTTTAGAGTTATACATTCAACCTAATGAGAAACTGTAACTCAGTTTATATACAATACCTACATTTAGAGTTATACACTCAACCTAATGAGAAACTGTAACTCAGTTTATATACAAGACCTACATTTAGAGTTATACATTCAACCTAATGAGACACTGTAACTCAGTTTATGTACAATACCTACGTTTAGAGTTATACATTCCACCTAATGAGAAACTGTAATTCAGTTTATATACAATACCTACGTTTAGAGTTATACATTCAACCTAATGAGAAACTGTAACTCAGTTTATATACAAGACCTACATTTAGAGTTATACATTCAACCTAATGAGAAACTGTAATTCAGCTTATATACAATACCTACATTTAGAGTTATACATTCAACCTAATGAGAAACTGTAACTCAGTTTATATACAATACCTACATTTAGAGTTATGCATTCAACCTAATGAGAAACTGTAACTCAGTTTATATACAATACCTACATTTAGAGTTATACATTCAACCTAACGAGAAACTGTAATTCAGCTTATATACAATACCTACATTTAGAGTTATACATTCAACCTAATGAGAAACTGTAACTCAGTTTATATACAATACCTACATTTAGAGTTATACATTCAACCTAATGAGAAACTGTAACTCAGTTTATATACAATACCTACATTTAGAGTTATACACTCAACCTAATGAGAAACTGTAACTCAGTTTATATACAATACCTACATTTAGAGTTATACATTCAACCTAATGAGAAACTGTAACTCAGTTTATATACAATACCTACATTTAGAGTTATACATTCAACCTAATGAGAAACTGTAACTCAGTTTATATACAATACCTACATTTAGAGTTATACACTCAACCTAATGAGAAACTGTAACTCAGTTTATACACAATACCTACATTTAGAGTTATATATTCAACCTAATGAGAAACTGTAACTCAGTTTATATACAATACCTACATTTTTGAGTTATACATTTAACCTAATGAGAAACTGTAACTCAGTTTATATACAATACCTACATTTAGAGTTATACATTCAATCTAATGAGAAACTGTAACTCAGTTTATATACAATATCAATATCAATATCTACATTTAGAGTAAATGAGTGAGTAGGTGACGAGGGGCGTGTAAGAAACATGACTGACAGACACCTCGAGCTTTCACTTCCACAGCTACTAGCACAGCCAGCATTAGCGCTGGGTGGATCTGAGGAGTGACCCGGAGTGACCCGGAGTGACCCCGAAGAGTAAAAAAACATCCTGCTATCAGCCTGACACTCATCTGAGCTCGAGGGCAAAATAAACACTCTCTCACACACACACACACACACACACACACACAATAACACACACACACACACACAGACAGACACACACAGACAGACAGACAGACAAACACACACACACACAAACACACAATAACACACACACACACACACACACAATAACACACACACACACACACACACACACAATAACACACACAGACAATAACACACACAGACACACACAGACAGACAGACACACACACACACACACACACACACAGACACACACACACACAGACACACACACACACACAGACAGACAGACACACACACACACACAATAACACACACACACACACACACACACAATAACACACACACACACAGACACACAATAACACACACAATAACACACACACAATAACACACACAGACAATAACACACACAAAGACACACACAGACACACACAACACACACACAGGCACAGAAATAGACAGGCACACACATTAACACACACAGACACACACACACACAGACACACACACACACACAGACTGACACAGACAGACACACACACACAATAACACACACACACACAATAACACACACACACACACACACAATAACACACACACACACAGACACAGACACACACAATAACACACACACACACACACACACAATAACACACACACAGACACACACACACACAGACACAGAAATAGACAGGCACACACGATAACACACACACAGACACACACACACACAACACACACACACAGACACAGAAATAGACAGGCACACACAATAACACACACACACACACACAGACAGAGAAATAGACAGGCACACACAATAACACACACACAGACACACACACACAACACACAACACACAAACAGACACAGAAATAGACAGGCACACACAATAACACACACACACACACACACACAAAGACATACACACATAGACATAGACACACACACACACACACACACACACACACACACACACAGACATAGACACACACACACACACACACACAGACATAGACACACACACATAGACATAGACAGGCACACAAAAGTCTTGGGCAGTCGAGACAAATTGTTTAAATGATGTATCTGTGCAGTAAATGTGTTTTTATTGTTTAATTTTAGAATAAACTGAAATAAACATTAACATATAGTAAGGAAAACAATAACAACAACAACAATACACAGATCTAAAGTTATAATATAAGAGCTCAAGGCTGCAGCAGCAGTGACAGTATGTTAAAGTTGGGATTGAGGTTGAGTTTGGGATTGAGGTTGGAGTTGGGGTGTTGGTGGGGACTGAGTTTGGGGTCTTGGGTTGGATTGAGGTTGGGGTCTGGGTTGGGAATTGAAGTTAGGGTTTGGGTGGGGATTAAGGTTGGGGTCTAGATAGGGATTGAGGTTTGGGTCTAGGTTGGGATTGAGGTTGGGTTCTAGGTTGGGACGAGGTTGGGTTCTGTGTGGGGATTAAGGTTGTGGTCTGGGTTGGGATTGAGGTTGGGGTTAGGATTGAGGTTGTGTTCTAGGTTGGGATTGGGGTTCTGGTCTAGGTAGGGATTGAGGTTGGGACCGAGGTAGTGTTATAGGTTGGGGTTTGTTTAGGGATCGAGGTTGGGGATGGGGTCTAAGTGGGGATTGAGGTTGTGGTTTGGGTTAGGATTAAGGTTGAGGATGGGGTCTAAGTGGGGATTGAGGTTGTGGTTTGGGTTGGGATTAAGGTTGGGGATGGGGTCTAAGTGGGGATTGAGGTTGTGGTTTGGGTTGGGATTAAGGTTGGGGATGGGGTCTAAGAGGGGATTGAGGTTGTGGTTTGGGTTGGGATTAAGGTTGGGGATGGGGTCTAAGTGGGGAAGAGGTAGTGGTTTGGGTTGGGATTAAGGTTGGGGATGGGGCCTAAGAGGGGATTGAGGTTGTGGTTTGGGTTGGGATTAAGGTTGGGGATGGGGCCTAAGTGGGGATTGAGGTTGTGGTTTGGGTTGGGATTAAGGTTGGGGATGGGGTCTAAGAGGGGATTGAGGTTGTGGTTTGGGTTGGGATTAAGGTTGGGGATGGGGTCTAAGTGGGGATTGAGGTTGTGGTTTGGGTTGGGATTAAGGTTGGGGATGGGGTCTAAGTGGGGATTGAGGTTGTGGTTTGAGTTGGGATTAAGGTTGGGGATGGGGTCTAAGTGGGGATTGAGGTTGTGGTTTGGGTTGGGATTAAGGTTGGGGATGGGGTCTAAGTGGGGATTGAGGTTGTGGTTTGGGTTGGGATTAAGGTTGGGGATGGGGTCTAAGTGGGGATTGAGGATGTGGTTTGGGTTGGGATTAAGGTTGGGGATGGGGTCTAAGTGGGGATTGAGGTTGTGGTTTGGGTTGGGATTAAGGTTGGGGATGGGGTCTAGGTGGGGATTGAGGTTGTGGTTTGGGTTGGGATTAAGGTTGGGGATGGGGTCTAAGTGGGGATTGAGGTTGTGGTTTGGGTTGGGATTAAGGTTGGGGATGGGGTCTAAGTGGGGATTGAGGTTGTGGTTTGGGTTGGGATTAAGGTTGAGGGTGGGGTCTAAGTAGGGATTGAGGTTGTGGTTTGGGTTGGGATTAAGGTTGGGGATGGGGTGTAAGTGGGGATTGAGGTTGTGGTTTGGGTTGGGATTAAGGTTGGGGATGGGGTCTAAGTGGGGATTGAGGTTGTGGTTTGGGTTGGGATTAAGGTTGGGAATGGGGTCTAAGTGGGGATTGAGGTTGTGGTTTGGGTTGGGATTAAGGTTGGGGATGGGGTCTAAGTGGGGATTGAGGTTGTAGTTTGGGTTGGGATTAAGGTTGGGGATGGGGTCTAAGTGGGGATTGAGGTTGTGGTTTGGGTTGGGATTAAGGTTGGGGATGGGGTCTAAGTGGGGATTGAGGTTGTGGTTTGGGTTGGGATTAAGGTTGGGGATGGGGTCTAAGTGGGGATTGAGGTTGTGGTTTGGGTTGGGATTAAGGTTGGGGATGGGGTCTAAGTGGGGATTGAGGTTGTGGTTTGGGTTGGGATTAAGGTTGGGGATGGGGTCTAAGTGGGGATTGAGGTTGTGGTTTGGGTTGGGATTAAGGTTGGGGATGGGGTCTAAGTGGGGATTGAGGTTGTGGTTTGGGTTGGGATTAAGGTTGGGGATGGGGTCTAAGTGGGGATTGAGGTTGTGGTTTGGGTTGGGATTAAGGTTGGGGATGGGGTCTAAGTGGGGATTGAGGTTGTGGTTTGGGTTGGGATTAAGGTTGGGGATGGGGTCTAAGTGGGGATTGAGGTTGTGGTTTGGGTTGGGATTAAGGTTGGGGATGGGGTCTAAGTGGGGATTGAGGTTGTGGTTTGGGTTGGGATTAAGGTTGGGGATGGGGTCTAAGTGGGGATTGAGGTTGTGGTTTGGGTTGGGATTAAGGTTGGGGATGGGGTCTAAGTGGGGATTGAGGTTGTGGTTTGGGTTGGGATTAAGGTTGGGGATGGGGTCTAAGTGGGGATTGAGGTTGTGGTTTGGGTTGGGATTAAGGTTGGGGATGGGGTCTAAGTGGGGATTGAGGTTGTGGTTTGGGTTGGGATTAAGGTTGGGGGTGGGGTCTAAGTGGGGATTGAGGTTGTGGTTTGGGTTGGGATTAAGGTTGGGGATGGGGTCTAAGTGGGGATTGAGGTTGTGGTTTGGGTTGGGATTAAGGTTGGGGGTGGGGTCTAAGTGGGGATTGAGGTTGTGGTTTGGGTTGGGATTAAGGTTGGGGATGGGGTCTAAGTGGGGATTGAGGTTGTGGTTTGGGTTGGGATTAAGGTTGGGGATGGGGTCTAAGTGGGGATTGAGGTTGTGGTTTGGGTTGGGATTAAGGTTGGGGATGGGGTCTAAGTGGGGATTGAGGTTGTGGTTTGGGTTGGGATTAAGGTTGGGGATGGGGTCTAAGTGGGGATTGAGGTTGTGGTTTGGGTTGGGATTAAGGTTGGGGATGGGGTCTAAGTGGGGATTGAGGTTGTGGTTTGGGTTGGGATTAAGGTTGGGGATGGGGTCTAGGTGGGGATTGAGGTTGTGGTTTGGGTTGGGATTAAGGTTGGGGATGGGGTCTAAGTGGGGATTGAGGTTGTGGTTTGGGTTGGGATTAAGGTTGGGGATGGGGTCTAAGTGGGGATTGAGGTTGTGGTTTGGGTTGGGATTAAGGTTGGGGATGGGGTCTAAGTGGGGATTGAGGTTGTGGTTTGGGTTGGGATTAAGGTTGGGGATGGGGTCTAAGTGGGGATTGAGGTTGTGGTTTGGGTTGGGATTAAGGTTGAGGATGGGGTCTAAGTGGGGATTGAGGTTGTGGTTTGGGATTAAGGTTGGGGATGGGGTCTAAGTGGGGATTGAGGTTGTGGTTTGGGTTGGGATTAAGGTTGGGGATGGGGTCTAAGTGGGGATTGAGGTTGTGGTTTGGGTTGGGATTAAGGTTGGGGATGGGGTCTAAGTGGGGATTGAGGTTGTGGTTTGGGTTGGGATTAAGGTTGAGGATGGGGTCTAAGTGGGGATTGAGGTTGTGGTTTGGGATTAAGGTTGGGGATGGGGTCTAAGTGGGGATTGAGGTTGTGGTTTGGGTTGGGGTGTAATGATTTGCTCAATCCCAAGTGGAATTGTCTGTTTTCAGGATCTTCAGATGAACAGTGTGCAGGTGGCGTCGGCTATCTGCTGCTGTTCTGCTGTTTCCTGGTGATTTCAGACCCGCAGTGGAGATGTTTTTGGGTGATGTATCTCCTCTTGATGCTCCACATAAACAGGGCTTACAAGCGTTCCTGATCAGCTGCTCAATTTGTTTGAACACATCTGTGCTGACCAGTGAGAGTGAAGAAAACAAGCAGTTCTTAAAATCTTAAATTTTAATCTTAAAAGTTAAATTTGTTATTTTAAAAATTTATTGACCTTTTTAATCTGATGAGGTTCTTTGGTCAACGCTCTCGTCTCTTTTAGCTGAAAACAGAGTCACAAATGTTTTGGTAGCCAAAACTTTGATGCATCCCTAAAAAAAGAGTAATGACATCATCAAGTCGCATCATTTCCTGGTGAAAAGGGAAATCCTCGTCGTCACGTGCAGTTAGTGAAGTCCCTGAAGAACGTTTCCTTTTCTTTCCGGCAGCTATTGTGTGGTCTGTCATAACCCAGAGCGCGTGTGCATCCTTTTCCTGCTCCGCGTACAGGACACAGCTTACAGTCCCACTTCCTCAGCCTCCTTCACTACAGCCTGGTCTCCACCACGCTGTCTCTCGGACCCCCATTTACACTAACACACAAACGTCCACACACGAGAACTCAGCCTAAATTAAAGGATCTCAGGATCTCCATAATAAGATCAAACACAGGCTCAAAAAGAGTCCGGCTTGATGTTTAGGTCTCAAATGATCTGAAATTCAAACTGGTGCTGATGAAGGTCTGACCACTGCAGTGGGTAATTCACTCACATCCTAAATTTTGCCTGAGTTCTCTTTGAATTCTCTTCCTTCTCCAAAGCACAACCAACGGTACAAAGGCCTTGCTCGGACTGCCAGCCCTGATCCCCAAATCTGATTTTTACATACCCAGACGGTGTCCAGATTGAATTTTGATCATCTGGACAGCAAAACAAAAAAACAAACAAAAAAAAACCACCACTGTATGTCCTGCGTCCTCAAACCGGATTTCAAACTGTCTGTCGCATCACTTGCAGCATGACGAACAATGATGGTGTCCAGAGTCGTGGAAGCGTTGGGATTTCCTACGTAGTTACTGACACCTACTTCTCCACTGCAACCCATGCAGAGAGGATCATGATATCTGGACCCACAAATCCGACCTGATCACTTGTAAACATCAGTGTTCGTCTCAGAAGACCTGATTAGAGAAACAAATCCCACTTGCCTGCAGTCAGAACTGTGTGCAATTACATTCTTCCACCAGAGAGGTCTCCAAATCCCCAGATCCTACACAGTGTAACTGATACACATTTATACCCAACACGGAACGGGTTCTGTTCCAGCTCCTGTACCTGATTCCAAACCATTTGGTGCATGTTCACATTCCAAGTTCATTCCCAGCTGGAACCAAGGAACAGACTTTTATAGTTAAATATACTTTGTGAGGGACACAAGCAGAACTTTGGGAGGCACAGAATTCCCCCCATAAAAACCTGGACATATAGAATATCCACATCCACAAAAACTCAGAAGACACGTGTAGCTTCACTGGTGGGTTTCATAGTCAATACAATGTGTAGATTTGTGTTGTAGACATAGTGACCCCTGGTTATCATCACCACCACTGTAAACACCATCACCACCACTGTAAACATCACCACCACCAGTGTAAACATCACCACCACTGTAAACACCATCACCACCACTGTAAACACCATCACCATCACTGTAAACACCATCACCACCACTGTAAACACCATCACTACCACTGCATACATTACCACCACCACGGTAAACATCACCACCACTGTAAACATCATTACCACCACCCCTGTAAACACCATCACTGCATACATTACCACCAGCACGGTAAACAGCACC
>CM038705.1:52373084-52550584 GCA_021613375.1 Megaleporinus macrocephalus | reverse complement strand
CTGTCCGTCTAGCTTTGGAACTCACTCCCAGCTGATCTTCGTAACATAGATTCATTGCCACATTTTAAAACCAAACTTAAACTCAGTTGTTTACAGTTGCCCATGATCTGTGATTGTACTGCACTGTCTCTTTTTAATTTTCTACTAATTTTTGTTAAACTATGTAAGGTGACCTTGAGTGTCAACAAAGGCACCCTTAAATAAAATGTATTATTATTATTATTATTATTATTATTATTATTATTATTATTAATAAACTAGAACAATGTGTTAACCCCATTAAACTAATTAGTATTAAGAAGTATTACGTAAACGCATGTTCAGTGTGTTAACGATGGAACCACAGTACTGTACATTTATCTAGTTAGAAAAAGTAGGTCTTCTCTGGAACCTCAGGTTGTCCCCCAGAACTCAGGTGACTCTCAGTCAAACACACTGAGGAGTGAGACCTAACGCTGAACCCAGCGTACAGCGGCTCCCTGAACGCGACGTGGAGTGTGCGCAGGTGGGTCAGTGCCTGTGTGTCCTGAGAGACTCTGTAGAAGGACAGAACTCCGGCCGGCCAGTCCAGATACGCTGCTACTCTGTAGGAGCCAGACGGAAGGGGCTCGAAGATTCTCCCAGTAGCCAAACCAAACTTGTCATGGTATTTGTAACCATACTCGCCATCATGGCAGCAGAGACACCAGAATTTGTCATACCATCCAAACCAGTGCTCACCCCATCTTTTCCTTCTGTACACCACAGCTATTTCAACATGGCCGCTCCACTCCACCTCCCAGTAGTAGCGCTCGCTCAGACTCTCCCGGCACAGGACCTGAGGACTGAGTTTAAATCTGTCCGGATGATCCGGAAGCAGCTGCGGGTCATTCCTATGCGTCACCCTCCTGTTCCCCTCAGACAGACAGAGAGAGGCATGTGCCGTGTTGGGGTCCACAGTGAGTTCACACGCATCTGTACAGAAATCAGATTTACACACGATAGTGAACACAGTAAACTTGTACATACACATCCAGAGCAGCTGAGAGTTTAATCACGTTACACAGGTGAGACAACATAGCGTCCTATCACAGACTTAAATTACTAGGCGACAGGTGACCAACCATTTATTCAACAACCCTCTGTTTGTTTCATAGTGTAAATTAAAAACTGTGTATTATTTATATAATATAATATAAATATAAAATAATTTCTACTTATTTCCTTCTTCTTATTCACCTTTATTTATATTTACTTTTTTGCTAATACTTTATAATCTCTTATTGTTTCATGTCAGTTGCAGTCATCAAAGCATTTCACTGCTAGTGATACTGTGTATGACTTTGTATGTGACAAATAAACTTTGATTTGATTTCCTACATGATTTCTGAAACAAGAGGAATACTGGGTTGAGATATTTGCAAAACTGAATTATGGCAGTGTGATGTGACAATATAAACAACTGGCTCAAACTAATTCCTCAGTCTTTCTGAGAAGTATTGTTTCCGTTTCCAATAGAATCAGTCAAAACAGAAGAGAAACTCAAACATGTAAACTGTGGTTCATATTTTTACTAAAACATACTTAACGTCTCATTTTATTTTAAGTGTAGTTTGTTCTGCAAAGCACATTGTAAAATGAGTTATACCTGTATTATTATTATTATTATTATTATTATTATTATTATACACAGTTATCAACACTGTATTAACTATTTGTCATCAATGTATTTTATTCCATGTATGTGTGTATATTTTGTGAAAACTGTGAACCTACATTTTTTAACTCCAGGGCTCATTCGGATTTCCCCCCCGTGTTCCATCCTAAAGAAGAGAGAAAAATAAACACTTAAATTCATACACTGAATTTCAAGGTAGGTGACCAGATAGATAAGACACACAATAGTTTAAAGTTTTATTTACAGCATACTCTCAGGAGATGTTTAGAAATGAATATAAATTGAGTAGCATGTTCTTGCCAGATACAGGAGACGGTAAAACACCTCCTACTAAAAAAAATAATCACATAGAATCTGCCTCTGACAAATTTTAGGAATCAGCAGAGGAATTCCAACCCTAAAGTATAAAAAGCGTATATAAAAAGTGACTATGTTTTTAAAAAATGCCACGGCAGGAAGTGTAAAGTGTATTTTACATTTTTTTTTTTTATTGGCTGAATGCAATGCAGAAATCTGGTTACTGCCAGACTCATGTAGACCCAGAGGTGTCCATTATCTTTTCCCAAGTAAACATTGTGAACAGATTACTGACAAAATCTGATCTTCTACTTTTGTCAAATTTTTAAACACATGGAAATAAGCTTGCTGGCCGACTCCAACAGAATTCCATGTACCTGAGAATCTCCAGTCTACAGTGTGGATCTTCCAGTAGATCAGACAGCAGCTTTACTCCAGACTCTCCTGGGTGATTGTAGGTCAGACTCAGTTCTCTCAGGTGGGAGGGGTTTGATTTCAGAGCTGAAGCCAGAGAAGGACAGCCTTCATCTGTAACCATACAACCAGACAATCTGCAGAAAGGGAAGAAGAAAGGAGCAGGTGGTAAAAACATTGCTGCAATACAAAAAAACTGCAGATCGGTTCCTGGGTGTAATAAAGTGGACAATTTAAGCTGTCTACCCTTAAAGAGAACATGCCTTAATAAAACTGTTACCATGAATTGAACAGCTTTACTTTCACAGAAGCAATTATAGCTGTTGTCAGGATTGATTCTTTAACAACAAAAACAACAAATGGTCTCATGGCAAGAATGTCTGGCCTAGCAATGACTCAAATGTACTACTTGGCTGTTATGTTTACACTAATGATGTAAAACAAGACAACAGACCTTTAACATGTCCCATGTGTCCCACATGCGGTACATTTGTGTAATTCTAATTATATATATATATATATATATATACACCCTTCCCTAGAACCAACAACAGCGGGCAGATTTTCTGCCATCACCCGTCATCCTTTAATTTTGTCTCTACAAGTTCTTACTTGTTTGATGGTGTCAATTCAATCTCCCTCACAATTTACTACTCCCCACGATAAGCTGATTTAGACCATTAAAACACTGTAATTAATAATTATAAGTTTGTATAATAATAATAACAATAAGAAGCAGAAGAAGAAAAAGAAAAAGAAGAATATGAAAACATGGTATTGTATACTCTGCTTCTTTAAAGTGATTGTAATGCAGCTTTATCTGAATTAAGTTAAAAATTAGCAATTTCTTGAAAAGATTTTGTTTGACCCAGACTTCAATTACTTGTTGATCACTTTAACATTGTAGCTCTGGTGAAAAACTAAAGAAGCAAATGCATTTTGGATGCATCCACTAAATCTGGGGCAAGAAGGAAACAGTATATGGTTTTGCAGAACTATCCCACTATATATTGTTTCAGCTACAATTTACAGTAAGGTCACCTGAGTGTCTCCAGTTTACAGTGTGAACTCTTTAGTCCAACAGAGATCAGCTTCACACCAGAATCGTGCAGGTCATTGTTACTGAGGTCCAGCTCTATCAAGGAATTTGCTGATTGCAGAACTGAGCCCAGGTATTCACAAGCCCTTTCCTGAAGATCGCAGGTTACTAATCTGCAAAGGGAAACCCCAATTACACACCATGTTCAAAAAAATGATTTCTGACTGAGTGCAAACAAAACATTACTTTGTATATTCTTATACTCTCACGTGGTCAGAATGAGAGATACATTAAATACAGAGTATATGTAGTATTAAAAGATCACACACTAATTAAAAAAAAAACAAACTATAAAATTTCAATTTGTAAGACATCAGTCTACCTGGTCTAGAATGCTACCTGGTCAAGAATGTATTCACAGAAAGGTCACCTGAGCGTCTCTAGTTTACAGTGTGAGCTCCTCAGTCCAACAGAGAGCAGCTCCACTCCTGAGTCTTGTAGCATGTTGTAAGTGAGGTCCAGATCTTTTAAGGTGGAGTTTCCTGATTGAAGAACTGATGCTAATATTTCACAGGAGTGTGTGGTGAGCTTACAGCTCGCTAGCCTGCAAAGCCAGAGAAAATGTATACAACTATGTGCAACTTTGTGTTTACATCTAGAAATAAGTATACAAGATGTGCACAACACAACATGACATCACATTTAAAGGACTCCTGGATTTCTGCACTGATCACTACATCATAAAATATAATTTGTATAAAAGAAAAGTACAGAAGTATGCCTATACTATTGAAGTCATTTCTTAGTCGCCAACGGCATTCATTTATTTTAAACAGTTTTTTTTATTGACATACTTTATTTTATACAAAATACAAAAAGGCTACAGGAGCTGGATATTAATAGAAATAGACGTGCTTGGCATGTCTGTTTATTACACAAATCCATTTGGTAGCTGTGAGTCAAATCTATCATCATATGCAGCAATCTTTTACTGATGATCAAACTAAAACTAAAACTAAACTAAAACTCATGGCCCTGGATTTTCTAATGGCTTATTCATTTATGTAAAAAACCAATTTGAATTGAACAGACAAATCCAGCACAAACATTCTAATTTGGTTAGCATTTCAGGGATATAGTTTGTGTTTTCTCATCTTTATGCTTTTCAGTCACCTGAGTTTCTCCAGTTTACAGTGGGAACTCTTCAGTCCAGCAGACAGCAGCTCCACTCCAGAATCAGTCAGCAAATTGTTACCAAGGTCCAGATCTTTTAGGGTTGAATTTACTGATTGTAGAGCTGACGCTAGTGGTTCACAGTTGTTTGCATTAATACGACATCTAGCAAGTCTGCAAAGACAGAGTACATTAAGTACATGGTATAGATTAAACCTTGCTTACCACATGCCCATTTTCTCTTCGCATCTCTAAAAAATAAAAAAAGGTACACGGAATATTCAGAGCAAAAACCTTGTCCAAATAAATCTATTTAAAATAGCAAACCATTCTTTTGACTAGTCTGTTGAGTTAGATAGCAGCAGTATAAAAAAAAGTAACCTGACATACAAACCCGACTTCTGAAAACTTCAGGGCATTCTGTAAAATGCTATTAAAAAAGGAATCTGTGATTTGTTAATTACTTTGATCATTTTTTTAAACAAAGTATGTTTCATATATAGCCACAAATGTGTATACACACACGGAAAAGTATGTAAACCCCTTGAAATGACCTGGTTTTAATTGGTCATAAAACGTGATCTGATCTGCATCCAAGTCCCAAGCACAGACACACTCAATGAACTTAACCCAATACCATATAAACATTTATAATATTCCATATCTGTATTGGACACATCCATTAAACATTCACAGTGCTGGTGGCTAATGACTTCAACAAAAGCTAATTAGAGTCAGGTGTTAACAAACCTGGAGTCCAATCAATGAAACAAGATTGGAGTGAATTGTAGGTGTATGCTATTCACAAGAACCATCTGCTGATGTGAACCATGTCTCGCAAAAGAGAGATCTCCAGGACTTACAATCAAGAACTGTTGATTTGCATAAAACTGGAAAGGGTTACAAAGTAATCTCCAAGACTTTAGGTATTAACCATCCACAGTTAGACGCACTTTCTACAAATGGAGACCATTTTGACTTGAGGGAATCTCTGTTCTTGAGTCTACCATACGCAAATCATTAAACAGGCATGGCGTCCATGGCAGGACAACACGGAGGAAACTTTCCAAAAAAAAAAAACATCTCTGCACACCTGAAGTTTGCCAAAGAGTACCCGGACACAACACTACTGGGAAGATGTTTTGAGGACTGATGAAACCAAGGTTGAATTGTTCGGGACTTATGACATAAAAATATCAACATGAAAACATCATCCCAATGGTGAAGTATGGTGGTGGGAGCATCATGATCTGGGGCTGCTTTGTTGCTTCGGAGTCTGAACCACTCGCCATCATCAAATTGAATTCTTAAGTTTATCGAGGTATCCTACAGAATAATGTCAGGGTGGCTGTCCGCCAGCTGAAGCTCAGTAGAAGTTGGGTGATGCTGCAGGATAATGACCCTAAACACTGAAGTAAATCTACGACAGAACGGCTTCAGAAAAAGAAAATCTGCCTTTTGGAGTGGCCCAGTCAGAGTCCAGACCTGAACCCAATAGAGATGCTGTGGAATGACCTCAAGAGAGATGTTTACACCAGACATCCTAAGAATATGGCTGAGCTGAAGCAGTTCTGTAAGGAAGAACCATCCAGAACTCCTCCTGAACTTTGAGCAGGTTTGATCAGCAGCTACCGGAAAAACTTGTTGGAGGTTATTGCTGTCAAAGGAGGTTCGACCGGTTATTAAATCCAAGGGTTCACTTACTTTTTCCACCAGCACTGTGAATGTTTATTGGATGTGTCCAATACAGACATGAAGTATTAGAAGTGTTTGTGTGGCATTAGGTTAAGAATAAGAAATGTTTGTTTTGAAAGATTCTACTTGCTGAGGACAAAAAGAACCATCCAGACCTTTATACGAAGAAAGATGCAAAAGACAGCATCTGCCTGGGTTAAGCATGAATGGGTAGAAATTCTATTCACAACAATCAGTTTCTTCAGTTCCCAAAACATTAGGAAGAGTAATTAAAGGAAAGGTGGCATACCACAGGGGTAAACATGCCTCTGTTTGGACTTGTTTAGACTCTGCAGGCATCAAATTTTAAATGTGCTCACATTTCGCATCTTTTCTTTGTACTTTTGTCAGTTAAATAAATGTTTAACAGAATAAATACAAACCAAAAAACATTTTCAGAACTGGGTTAGTTATAACTACCAGTCCAATGTGTAATATGATGATATGAGCTTTTTGGCTGGAATAGTTACAGTGAGAATTTACAGTCAGAATTTAAAACATTGTGGAAAGAAAATATACTGTAAACCCCAAAATACATACCGTTTATATTGTTTATCTTAATATTTTAATTTGTTAATGAATTGATAGAAAGCTCACCTAAGTATTTCCAGTTTACTCTGCGGACTCTGCAGGGCAGCACAGAGCAGCTCTACTTCTGAATCCAACAGGGTACAATTACTGATGTCCAGTTCTGTCACTGGGCAGTTGGCAGATTGTAAAGCAGAACACAAAATTTCATAGACCTCCTCTTTGAAAAAACACTCATCTAGTCTGCAAACGAACATAAAAACATCATTTAAACAAGGAACGTGAAATCAAAGGCACAGTCGGCAAAGTTAATCCGGCAGACTTTAACAATCTCAGCAAATAACTCCTCCTTGTGCATGCAGGAATACGCTGAACTCATTTTTGTTGTTTCATAGAACCAATATATTAGCATTCATTATCACAGTTGCTAATGTTTCTGATAGCCCTGGGCTAGCATCACTGGCTTTATGTGTATTCTTAAATTTCTGAAAACAGCACTGTAGGGATGTACTTCCTTTACTGTTCAATATCAACAACTGTTCTCCAGAATCACGTGCTGCATCTCTAAGGGTAAAAAAATTCTTTGTAGGCTTTTATTAAGTACAAGTACCTTAGAATCATAAGATCAGGAACGTTAGCTTTAATAGCTAAAAATTTCAGTTACCTCAGTTACGTTAACGCTGATACTCACAAAGCTTTTCTGCAGAGACTCACAGCTGGGATCAGTTTCGAATATCCATCATATGACCTTGTGATTTTTTTCATATCCAATTCATCCAGCACCTCGTCTGTGATCTGAAGCATATACACTAGCAGTGAACACTGGGCAGGAGAGAGATCCTTCTCTGATTTCAGATACTCTTGAATCTCTTCTGAGAGAGACTGGTCATTCATTTCAGACAAACAAAGCAAAAGATTTATGGATCTGTCAGCTGAGATATCTTCATCACTTCTGATTAGTTGCTTGATGTACGCTACCATCTTCTCTGAGTTGGTCTGTGGCTTTGTCAGCAGGCCCTGTAGAAGTCTCTGATTGGACTCCAGTGAGATGCCCAGCAGGAAACGGAGGAAGAGATCAAGATGTCCATTTGTACTCTCTAAGGCTTTATCCACTGCTCCCTCCAGCAGCTCATCCAGGGTAACGCTCTCAGACCACTCTCTACGCCATGTTTCAAAGCACCGCAGTGTCTCCATGTTCCTGCTCTCATAGCAGTGAAACACATAGACAGCAGCCAGGAACTCCTGAAAGCTCAGATGAACAAAGCAGTAGACCTTCCTCTGGTAAAGCACAGACTCCTCCCAAAAGATCTCAGTGCAAATCCCAGAATACACTGAGGCCTCAGTGACATCAACCCCACACTCTCTTAGATCCTCTTCATAGAACATCACGTTGCCCTTCATCAGCTGTTTGAAAGCCAGTTCAGACAGTTTCAGAAGAATGGTTTTGTTGGACTCCAGCAGTTTGTTTGGATCATCTTCATCTTTCTCCTCATACTTCTCATTTTTCATGTTTGTCTGAGTGAGCAGGAAGTGTGAGTACATCTCAGTCAGAGTTTTAGGAATCTTTGCATTACGTTCTTTCATGATTTGCTGAAGGACGTTAGCAGAGATCCAGCAGAAGACTGGAATGTGGCACATGATGTGGAGGCTCCTTATTGCCTTAATGTGTGAGATGATTCTCTCAGCCTGGTCTTCATCACTGATCCTCTTCCTGAAGTACTCCTCCTTCTGTGGGTCACTGAATCCCTGAATTTCGGTCACACGGTTAAGGTGTTTAGGAGGGATCTGACTGGCTGCTCCTGGTCGAGAGGTTATCCAGATTAGAGCAGAGGGCAGCAGCTCTGCTTTGATTAAGTTTGTTATCAACGCACCCACTGATGATGTTTGGGTTATGTCAGATACTTCCTCACTCTGTTCAAAGTTCAGTGGAATTCTGCTTTCATCCAGACCATCAAATATGAACGTGGCTCTGCACTTATCATACATCTCTGGGTCCAGGTCTTTGAGTTCAGGATGGAAATCACAAAGAAGTCTATGAAGACTGTATTTATCAGCTTTAATCAAGTTCAGTTCCCGGAACGGAAACACAAACATGAAATCCATGTCCTGATTGGCTTTTCCTTCAGCCCAGTCCAGAATGAACTTCTGCACAGAGACGGTCTTTCCAATTCCAGCGATGCCCGTGGTCAGCACTGTTCTGAGGTGTGGTACTTTTGGTCTTTTCTCTCTTCCGTCTTGGTTTTGGTTAATCGCAGCTCTACCTTTCCATTCCTCTCCTTCTCCTTTAGAAGCTCGCCCAGACTTAAAGATGTCTACACAGTTAACTGGGGTGCCTTGAAAATTCTTTCTCGGTTTTTTCTCCATCTGCAAAACCTCATGTCCTTCACTGACTCCTGCTCTCTCTCCCTCTACGATGTAGAGCTGTGTGTAAATCTCATTCAGGAGGGTCTTATTCTTTTTTGTTTTGATTCCCTCAAATAAGCTCTCATACTTGTCCTTCATGCTGGTTTTATGTTTCTCCAAGACTCTCTGCAGGACCTCAGCTACTGGTTGGTAGGAATCCTGGCGCAGGTCCCCAGTGGCCATCATTTGCGTATGTGTGAACGCCTTCGGGATTTGCTGCCTGATGAGGAGTAAACACATTACCAAACTTTAACACACATGATCACAAAGAACATCACAGCAGTTTGTGAACTGAAGGTTCAGACGTAAGTCACAGTCAGAGGTGAGATCTCACAAGCTTTATTATTAAATACAAATACAAATGTTTCCTTTTCTGTTTATATACACAGTAAATACAGTCACACAATCAACTAACATGTAAATGTATGTAACATGTAAGGTTCTAGAATAAATAGTCTATAACTAATCATTAATGGTCTACCAGCTGTTCATTTGGTTGTTTTCAAAAACAAGATAGCTAGCCTTACTCCTCCCAGGCTACTCTAATACACCCTACCAGTCAATCCAATAGACATATGCTTCATATGATACACACCAAGACATGTTAACAAAATAAACTGGTTTGAACCGGACCTCACACCTCAGAGATCAGCGCAGGTATAATTTCCGCAGGTGCTTTAAATTCTCCCTGTGACTAAAATGTAACATTTGCTAAATTTTCCAAGCAAAAATAAACTAAATAACAAAAACTATTTTTCACGCAGTACAGCGTACACATGTTTATAACCTACACTGTCTTTTACATGGAATTTTAGCTTTATTTGAAGTGTTTTGTTTATTCTTTAAATCTGTTTAGATAACTGGTTTCTCAGACAAGTGTGCTAATTAGTTTGCTAGCTAATCTTGATTAAAAGGGAACTTACTTATTTTTGTGGGAGGAAAAAAATCTTTCTGAAGATTAAAAGCCTGAAATTCAAAAGTCTTTCAAAAGGCATGTAAACAATTGATATTTGGAGAGAAATCATTGAACTGTGAAAGGTTATGTGAGAGATTCAGAGCACAGATAAAGAAAGGTCAATAAGCGCTAAGATGTTAGAGCTTTTATTAAGTGCGGAGTTAAAGACAGAGCTGAAAGAGGTTCTCCAGGTTCTCTGTATGTTACTGAAGTTGTTTTTATAGAAGGTCAGTATCTGCAGATCTAAGACCAGCAACCGGAACATAAATAAAGATACAGGTAGTCAGTGCAGCTCTTTTAAAACAGGACTGACCTGAGATCTGTCAATAGGGAATTTAACTCGCAGACAATGTAGATATTAATAATAATAATAATAAGCTAATGCATATACAGTTCTTATACAGTTCTTATAAAGACCAGCTGCTGCAGTCTGCTGAAGTTCATGTCTGGATGGTTTTAATAATTTCAAAATAAAAGTTTTAGGTTTTTCCATTGTCAACTTGCTCTGGTTCTAATGTAAGGATAATTTTTAAATAGTCCTAGTAGTAGCAGTAAAAATATATATAGTAATAATAATAATAAAGCTACTTATAAACCACTTTCAAGACACTTGCAGCTAAATCAAAACAAAAAAAAAACAAAAAAATAAATCTGAGGGAATGTCTGGAAGAGTAGATATGGTTGAAGAAGGTTGTAGGTGAGGGTGAAGAGCTATGTTTTAAGGTAGAATTTGAATGTGGGAAAAGATATAGATACTAATAACAATAAGCTAATGCAGTCAAACTTTATACAGTTCTTATAAAGACCAGCTGCTGCCGTCTGCCGATGTTCATGTCTGGACGGTTTCACTGATTTCAAAATAAAAGTTATATTTGTTCCATTCTCACTTGCTCTGGTTCTGATGTAAGCATGATTTTTAAATAGTCCTAGTAGTAGCAGTAAAAAAAATATATATATATATATATATATATATAGTAATAATAATAATAAAGCTACTTATAAACCACTCTCAAGACACTTACAGCAAAATTAAAACATAGAACCAATAAATCAAACAGAAAACAAAAAAAAACAAATAAATAAATCTGAGGGAATGCCTGGACAGAAGAGTAGATATGGTTGAAGAAGGTTGTAGGTGAGAATGAAGAGCTATGTTTTAAGGAAGAATTTGAATGTGGGAAAAGATCTAGACTGTTGGATTTGTAGAGAGAGAGAGGTGGATCTCGAGAACGCTCGATCCCTGAAGCTGTGGAGGTTTAATGTAACCCAGTTTCGGGAAATCTGAGGGTTTGTATGGAACAAGATACTCAGACAGATAAGAAGTAGTGAGAGTTAAGAACTTTGTGGAGGTTTTGGAACTGGACGTGATGTGATGACAAGATCAGGTACGAGTAAGAAAATAAGCAGCAGAGTTCTGGACCATCTGGATCTCATAAAGAGAGGAGGAGCTAAAGTCAGAGAGAAAGGAGTTGCTATAATCTGGGTGGCTGGAGATGAAGGAGTGGAGCAGAGTTTCATTAGCAGACTGAAAAGCGTCTGATTTGGAAAGAAACACATTGAACACGGGCATCAAATGAAAAAGTCAAGTCGAGGGTGACGCCCAGATTTTGAACAACAGAGAACACCATTAATCATCAATGAGAAGAACGAGAGCAGATATGTTTCATCAGAGATTGTTCTTAGGAAAGGGTTTTCAAAGCCCTCTGCTCTGTCATGTATGCGGTACGTAGACACTTCGTTCAGAAAATTCAATTTGAAAAGCCACTTTTGTGAGATTGGCCAATGAACACGTCCAAGCCAAGCTTGTTGACTCATTCCAACTTAGTTATGAGGGTCATAAACACCTTTAAATATTAAATAGGTGTAGGAACCCTCTGTGTCACAGCGTTTCTGGTGGAGTCAAAGATTCATTGAGAGAAACAGCACGCACTGGAATGGGTTTCATTTATTTGCACACTTATTTTTTTTACTGGTCCGTATACAGTTTACTCAACAATTACAGTAAACAGACAACTATTATTGCATGTTCATGATTGTAAATGTTAGTGCAAATGTGATTGTTTAAACTCAGTGTGCACATTTGTGATCATAAATATTAAAATATCTAAGACTTTTATTTTTGGACTTCATTGAACACACAGCTCTTCGTTGCTTTAACAGTGTCCATATATTTTGTTGGTGGGATCCAGAAATAATTATTTTTGGAATGTGAATGTAAAAATGAAAAAAATGTTTGTACTGTTCTTAATGCTGCAATCCTCAAGCTCCCTCTGCTGGACAAACAGCACCACTGCACATCAATGTGCCTGTTACAGTGTATGATTTTAATCCAAGCCTTCCAAAACTTCTTCCAAAGCTTAAACTGTCATGAACAACTAGGCATGGCTGCTGCTGCGAACTCCCCAACCATTTACACAGAGGAATTACCTGCGTATAACTAAAACTGTCCACATACATAGGACAAAACGGCACCACATAGTATGTAACAAGTCAATCAGTTTATCAAACAGAGATAAATAAATAAATTTGATATAAACATAAAACATTCAAACTAAAATATTTTTTAGCAAGACATACAGCTTTAAATATCTCAGCTCTGAATGACAAAATACAGCATATACGTGACCGAACTACATTAATACTACACAGAATCTAAATCTAAATCTGGTTGATAGAAGGTCTAAAAATGAGAAGCAATATTCGTTTTATTACAATTAAATATTTAGCAACAACTATTTACATGAACACACAAGTTTCAAATTATTATCTTGTTGCAAATTATGACAGATTTAATGCAAAAATAATTTTTTTTTTGAGGCTTAGAGCAACAATTGCACATGAAGATTTACAAAAATGTAAAACTAAACAAGAACTAAAGCTAGAGGAGTAAAGAGTAAACTACAGTAAAGCTGTAGGATTTAACGGAAGTTTGTGTTTTTCTTTCCAGTAAGAAACTCAGTAAGATGAACTGGGAGAGCTGGGTGAGTTGGTACGGAGTGATGCAATCAGCTCCTTGTAGGAGAATATAAAACATTAGACTGGGTTTGCTCTGTGCTCTGTGTATAATTCTATATATCATTCTGAAACAGTAATGTTAAAGAAGGGTGTGAGTTTGAGTTAGAGTGGCTGGTAGTGTAACTAAACCAGTTTTCTGTTCCAACATTTACTTTTTATATCAGATTTACAGCGTTTACAGAGTCCAACTATCCATCCATCCATCCATCCATCCAACTATCCGTCCAACTATCCATCCATCCATCCAACTATCCATCCATCCGTCCATCAGAAGAGTTCAGCTCGGTGTGTTTTCGGCCAGACTGTAGTGAAGCGACTGAACTGACCGATAGTTTAACTTCACATAACAGTCTTTTCTCTGCAACTCAATAGTCCTCAGATTAGCTAGTTCTGTTGTTCTTACCTGCTTTACACGATCACGTTAGTCCAGATCCGGACACACTTCCTTCTGATCACTCTGTTCTACTCCAACTTCTCTGATCAGCCTGTAGAGACACGCCGAGTCGGCCGCGTCGTTGAGCATCAGATGTGGTGTCGTGTAGAGAGAGGGGCGGGAGAGAAGGGCGGGGGGCGGGGAGAGAAGGGGGGGGTCTCTTTACCCTTTAACTGTGGGTCTTGTTCATCACTTTCAGGAAACTCACCCCTGCGTCATTTCTGGTAGCTCCGCTCAAGAGCCAATCAAATTCCTCTGACACACTAGAAAACAATCCGCCAAAATAAAAGCTCTGCACCCCTAGGAGGCTTACCCAGTACCCAACTCACTCACCCAGTACCCAACACACTCACCCAGTACCCAACACACTCACCCAGTACCCAACACACTCACCCAGTACCAAATACACTCACCCAGTACCCAACACACCCAGTACCCAACACACTCACCCAGTACCCAACACACTCACCCAGTACCAAATACACTCACCCAGTACCCAACACACTCACCCAGTACCCAACACACTCACCCAGTACCCAACACACTCACCCAGTACCCAACTCACTCACCCAGTACCCAACACACTCACCCAGTACCCAACACACCCAGTACCCAACACACTCACCCAGTACCCAACACACTCACCCTGTACCAAATACACTCACCCAGTACCCAACACACTCACCCAGTACCCAACTCACTCACCCAGTACCCAACACACTCACCCAGTACCCAACACACTCACCCAGTACCAAATACACTCACCCAGTACCCAACACACTCACCCAGTACCAAATACACTCACCCAGTACCCAACACACTCACCCAGTACCCAACACACTCACCCAGTACCCAACACACTCACCCAGTACCAAATACACTCACCCAGTACCCAACACACTCACCCAGTACCAAATACACTCACCCAGTACCCAACACACTCACCCAGTACCAAATACACTCACCCAGTACCAAATACACTCACCCAGTACCAAATACACTCACCCAGTACCCAACACACTCACCCAGTACCAAATACACTCACCCAGTACCCAACTCACTCACCCAGTACCCAACACACTCACCCAGTACCCAACACACTCACCCAGTACCAAATACACTCACCCAGTACCCAACACACTCACCCAGTACCCAACACACTCACCCAGTACCCAACACACTCACCCAGTACCCAACACACTCACCCAGTACCAAATACACTCACCCAGTACCCAACACACTCACCCAGTACCCAACACACTCACCCAGTACCAAATACACTCACCCAGTACCCAACACACCCAGTACCCAACACACTCACCCAGTACCAAATACACTCACCCAGTACCAAATACACTCACCCAGTACCCAACACACTCACCCAGTACCAAACACACTCACCCAGTACCCAACACACTCACCCAGTACCAAATACACTCACCCAGTACCCAACACACTCACCCAGTACCAAATACACTCACCCAGTACCCAACACACTCACCCAGTACCAAACACACTCACCCAGTACCCAACACACTCACCCAGTACCAAACACACTCACCCAGTACCCAACATACTCACCCAGTACCAAATACACTCACCCAGTACCCAACACACTCACCCAGTACCCAACACACCCAGTACCCAACACACTCACCCAGTACCCAACACACTCACCCAGTACCCAACACACTCACCCAGTACCCAACACACTCACCCAGAACCAAATACACTCACCCAGTACCCAACACACCCAGTACCCAACACACTCACCCAGTACCCAACACACTCACCCAGTACCCAACACACTCACCCAGTACCCAACACACTCACCCAGTACCAAATACACTCACCCAGTACCCAACACACTCACCCAGTACCCAACACACCCAGTACCCAACACACTCACCCAGTACCCAACACACTCACCCAGTACCCAACACACTCACCCAGTACCAAATACACTCACCCAGTACCCAACACACCCAGTACCCAACACACTCACCCAGTACCCAACACACTCACCCAGTACCCAACACACTCACCCAGTACCAAATACACTCACCCAGTACCCAACACACTCACCCAGTACCCAACACACTCACCCAGTACCAAATACACTCACCCAGTACCCAACACACTCACCCAGTACCAAATACACTCACCCAGTACCAACACACTCACCCAGTACCCAACACACTCACCCAGTACCAAATACACTCACCCAGTACCCAACACACTCACCCAGTACCCAACACACTCACCCAGTACCAAATACACTCACCCAGTACCCAACACACTCACCCAGTACCCAACACACTCACCCAGTACCAAATACACTCACCCAGTACCCAACACACTCAAAAACAATAAGTATACTATACTTTCTTTCTTTCAGCTCAATTTATCTACACAAACATTGAAAAATACAGCACATCTGTTTGATATTACTGAATTAATCTGTTACATCACTAATCTATCTAAAGAAATGTGTTTTGAACACTATATGCAATATATACAGAAGTAGCTTTTTTTCTAAAACAATGAATTTATTTTTCTGTTATGTTTATATCCTGTTGGACAGTCAGCTGCACTGAGAATGAGGAGAATGAGTGTAAAGCTGATCTCAGAGGCGCCATTTGTAATTTGTAAGATGAATTTACTAAAATTATCAACTAAATATTCATATTTCTGTCTGATTGTCAAAGACATTTGAGTATCGCGTTGCAGACAAATCTGCTGATCAGCGAGAAATCACATTTAGCAAACTAAAAATAGAACCAGGTTGTATCTGTTGCTGTTTTCCTCCGAATGAAGTTTGACGCTGAACTCATGTCAGTTCTTGTAGACAGGAAAGTAAACAGCTGTTAATGCTAACGGGTAGGAGGAAGAATTGTACATTATCTTGTTTCTAATGATCGAGTGGACTCTAACTCTCTGGTGATACGTTACTTTGTGTTTTTCTGGAGCATGAATTTGTCAGGTTGCATCATATAAATATATTTATTATAAATTACATATGAAAAAAGAACAATTTACAGCAAACCATTTAACAGAGCAGATATAATCTTAACAAATAAACAAATAATGAGTGTAATGTCACAAATACAGAGAATTTCATAAAAGAATGAAATATTAAACACTTCACAGTAGCTTTCTTTATTTACTGTCTTTCCACACATAAAACCAGATTTAATTACTTAGTGTTAAATTGACATAATGTTTATATAAACTCAATGTTTGTATTAAATACAGCATTGACTTCCAACTGAAATTACCTGTATTCTGATCTAAATGCTATATTAACCCTTTGATGCACAAACTACATTCAAACTTCCATGAATTCCTCAATTTACTTGTTTTAATAATCACAAATCCTTATTCCAGTTTTATTTTTTTGTACTTTAACAAAAATCATATTTGTATCACTGCCCTTCTAACACACAAAATTAACTCTGAAACTCTTTTTTCCAAACTTTTTTCAATTTTTTTTCCATGAAGTAAATAAATTATATCATTATTTTAAAGTACAAAAAATTCACTTAGCTCCTTTGCACAGAAACTTAACAATTTACGTATTCACTAACCACTTCTGTGAACTTATTAATATCTTTACATTCATCTAAAACATTACAGTCAGTACATAGAAATTGCAATGAGTTCTCATCTCATATGCTAACTTGTTTTCTGACTACCTTCTCCTTTTTCAACACTGATCTATAAGCTGGGACTAAATACAAGTGTGATCTGCTAAACCGAGTGGGGGTTTACAAAAGACTCAAGTGTCCTTTAGTGAACCATAACACATCCCTGGTAGTCTTCTGTCTACCAGTAGGGCACATAACATACTGATCAAATGCCTTTAACTTTTACTTTAAAAGAAATATTAAAATGAACAAAGTACATCAGTTGCGATACTCAGTTGATACTGTAGAAGGTCAGTGTGTCTGCAAGCCAGTCCAGATACACTCCCACTCCTAGAAGAGGGACAGGTACGAGAGTTTTCCTCTTATTTTGTCTGACAGAGTACCTGTTATCAGAATAGTCTAGGATCCAGCATCCATACTCCTCACCACATCCTTTCCTTCTGAAAATGGCACCACAGGTATACAATGGAATCAAAGACAATGTCAAGAGATATGTAGTCCCGCAAACTCCACAAAATGATCCCAGACTCGTTACACTACATGCTGTCCAACAAAGAACAAATTTGAGCACACAATTGCTCCCACTTACATCCCTCTCCTTCAGCTGCTCATGTGTACTCCTGTTTTGTTAGACTGGAAACCTGCAGGCCCTTTTTGTAAAGATTAGACACTCCAGGTACACACCTACCTCATCAAAAATAAAATAAATTTAATATAAGAGCTTTACAGGTTTCAGATCTCTTTAGAGTTAGAGTCTTTAGAGTTATCATTTACAATCTAAATCTAGACTCACCAGTTTACATGAGCTTCTCCACTTCCCTATCCTGCAGAGCATTGTTACTGAGATCCAGCTCTTTCAGGCAGGAATTTGCTAGTTGTAAAGCAAGGTTTTCACAAGCTTCTACAGGTAGCTAATCTACAAAGGCAGAGAAATTACAAATATCTTACCGTACAGGGAGAGTCAAAACTCAGGAAACACCAAAATATTCACAAGACATTTAATGTTACATTTAATGTTAGGTCAATCACAATTTCTGTTACATAGAGTGATGTGTTTTTACCTATTTTAAATTTAGACCCATTTGATATTTGTGTTTGCACATAGCAAAATTTGACCTCTGCATTGAACTCATGAATGCAGTAAAACACTTACATATCCTTGAATTTCCTGATTGATTGATTGAGTCAGTCAGACATTTGCCCAGAGTGGTAGGTAACCCTATCCACAGGGCACAGGGAGCAGTTGGGGGGTTGGGCAATTCAGTCCTAGTCGGTTCAGAGGATCAAACCGGCAACCTACTGGTCACAAGACTGGTTCCCTAACCTCCAGCCCCATATTGACAATAAGACGATCAATGAAATGATATTTCTGAGGTTACAGATTTTTTTATTATCCAGTATATACAAAAAGTGGAATTGAGTATTGAGTAAGAGAGTCCAATTGTTTAAGTGACACACTATATATTTGTATATATGTTTTATTTTGCTGGAATGGGTAATCTTAGAAATACAGTGGACATCTAAAATGAAGAGATTTTGATATTCAAGTATCCAAATAAAATCATGAACATAGAGGGTAGAACAGGAGCTAACAAAAAAGGAATTTTTCCAAATACTTTTTGAAAATATTTTTTTTAGGAAAATTAATGAGGGCTTGTTTTCTACAGAAGGCATTTTATCCTCAGGGAACCATGTGTTCATATGTTGTCGGTAAATATTATATTTATATTGTATAAATATATTTTCACCCATAAAAGTTGCATTCATGGAAAATAACTGCATTTTACAGAAAAGTTGGCCAGTATACTTTCAGTGTCACACGATAAAATATTTGCTTGAATGGTGATTTCAGTATTCAGTACTGGCATCAAAATCATCTCATAAATAAAACATTTAGCATAGAATATTTACAGTGTACCGTACCTTCATACATTTTTTCCATTCAGGAATTAAAAAAAAAAAAAAGTTTACCAGAGTATCTATAGATTACAGTGTGGAATTTCTCAGTTCAGCAGAGGGCAGCTCCACTTCTGAATCATGCAGGGTACTGTTACTGAGGGTTAGTTCTTTCAGGTAGCTTGCTAGTTCTTGCTAGTTGTAAAGCTGATCCTAGATTTGCACAAGCTTTTTCTTCCAAGATTACACAAAACTACCATAGATCCTACAATACAGAAAATACCAGAAAACACTTAAAATATAATGTTTGATCTTAATATTATCATTATGTATGAGAAATGTTTGTATATATGAAATATGACAACTTGAGTTTAAAATTTGTGCAGACAACAAATCCACAGAATGCTGACCTGAGCACTTCCAGTTTACAGTGTTACTGCTTTAGTCCAGAGCAGATCCACTCCTGACTCCAGCAGATTATTGTTACTAAGATCCAATTCTTTCAGGTGAGAGTTTGCTGATTGTAGAGAAGATGCTAGTTTTTCCCAGTTTGCAGTGAGAAAGCTAACCTGTAAGGGAATAACACAGTAAACACTACAACCATCATATTATCTGAAATCAAATGCTACCATTTTAATATTGTGATTATTATTATTTGCCTTTGTGACAACCATCCTACAGCCACAAGGATCTGAACATGTGGACTAAAGGATGGATAAAAAATTAAGCATTAACAAAATCTTCAACAATTTTTAACAGCAGCAATGAGGTGGAGCTACAAGCATGTGGTTTAAAAAATGTGTATTTGCTGTTTACACTAAAAAAAATAAAGTATGAACAGCCAGTAACTAAATACAAATGTTAATATATATTTTAATACACTCACAAAGCCTTTCTGCAGGGATTTCTTCTTTTTGTTTCTCTTGTATGGCCTTGTCAAGGTTTAAAGAGTTGATTGGAGTTTTTTCTGCTCCTTTCCTTCAGTCTCTCCCTCTATAACGTACAGCTGTGTGTCTATCCTGTTCAGAAGAGGTTTATTCTGTTGTGTTTTGATTCCTTTAAATAAAGTCTTATACTTCATCTTCATGCTAGTTTTGCGTCTTTGCAAGATTTTTTGTAGGGCATCACCTACTGGACAGTAAGAAACCTGCTGGGAACAATAACACAAGACCATAGACTAATTCCCTGACAGCTCACGCAAAGACCTGTCTGGTTATATGATTGATTTCCATTAAATGTCAGGAAAAACTTAATGTAACCATGGAAAAATGTAAGTGCTGAAATAATAGATCAAGTAATTCGCTTATTTACTATATTAGGTCAAAAATTTTAAATATTTCATCAATTCAATTTTTCAAGTATATCAAGTATATAATCAGATTCAGAATGCAATCAACCTTGGCTAGGATAACTCAACAGACTGGCCATAAAATTAATTCATTCAGTACTTTAACAACATGCTGAAATTTTTTACTGATGCATCCTTATCTGTACTAAAACTCTAAACATGTAACAAACAAAAGTTCTTACTTTTTTATCACTGCTTAATGATTTATATTATTTAGCAGTGATATCAAGTTGGTTTCTTCGATTGAGAGCTTCTACATCCATTGCTGGAGTTATGAGTGTTCATTAGTCTTCAACCACATGCAGTTCAATGGCTCACTGTGAACAACATTGTGTTTTTATCAAGAACCATCCTATAAAACCCCTCTCCTTTATCAAGGCTAAGGGCTAGTGTTACCAATAGCTAGGCTAGCTAGCTAACATTAGACTCCACTGGGACCAAACTTTGTTTTTCTTAATTGGTTTAAGAACTTTAACTAATTGTATCAACGGCAGCCATTTTCTTTTCTCTTTCTCATCACAAAAAGTGCAGTAGTTGCAACAGTTGTCTCTTGGTTAAGTAGGAAATGGTGGCTAGCGGTGATTCACATGATGATTCAAATTTCTATTTTTTTTTACATCATTGTGGCAAGTAAATTTGTGTTTATGGCCAACTAGAGAGGAAACTTGTGTAACTTGTGTATTATTTAAAAGTTTTTCTTTCTATTTCTATGTGCTGCTTAAACATTCAGCACAAAAAGTTTATGATTATTAATTTGAGAGAAAATAGAGAGTCAATTCAGGACCACTCTTTTAGTTTAGAACCCATTTTGAACTTATAGTTTAGCTTCATTCATTACTAACTGTCAACCCTGATAAACAAAATTTGTGAATTTAGAAAAAGTCAGATTTCATACAGGACCCATCTCTTTTTCTTCAATCACTGATCTTCAAATCAAATACTGAAAAGTGTTTTCTTTTTCTTTAATGTGGCCACATTACTGTGAGCCTCCCTCTGCTGGACAAACAGCATTACTACACATCAACCTATGATCATGCTATTTATATTGCTTCATAATCTCACACTAAGCATAAATGTACATTAATTAGCACTAATATATTAATGCTAACAGTGTTCCTGGAAGTACATGCAAGTGAGTATATATATATAAAAAAATCTTGTTTTTCTCTATTTCTACACTCAATTAAGGTTTCAAGTGATTTCAATACAATACAATACAATTTAATACATCTTACCAGGTTAAATCTCAAATGTTGATTACCAGCCAGAATCTCTGCTCATCTCCAGTCTAGGCTTTAAGGAGGGGAGGCAGGCCTTTTCCAAACTTTATTACAGACTTCTTCCCTGCCAGGTATGCAGGCTGGCATATCAGCCTAAGGTGCATTACTGCCACCTACTGAACTGGAGTGAAAAACAGATTTTGAATACATCACTGAAAAATAATGTTGAATTAAAGAACAAAAAAGCAAACAGTACTAAAATATATTTACTAGCATTCCTAACCTATATGCACCAACCACCACCTTTGTAAGCTTACACCTACGTTTCTTAAGTGGGAACCCATGATGCAAGTTAATCAGGGGACAACGAGGAGCACATTATACAATTAGATTCAGAACACAATCACCTTCATCTATCATCTAATTATACAAGAGTGAAATATGGAGTTCCACAAGGTTCTGTTTTAGATCCTCTGTTATTTACACTATATATGCTACCATTAGGCTCAGTTATAAATAGACATGGAATTAGTTTCCACTGTTATGCTGATGATGCACAGCTGTACATATCAGACCAGATGATAAATCCAGATTAAATAAGATAGAAGATTGTGTAAGACATATTAGACTTTGGATGCTACAGAACTTCCTTCTTTTAAACCCAGATAAAACGGAAGTTCTCCTCCTCGGCCCAAAGGCTGCTCGGACTAAATGTTCAGATTTAATGTTAAATCTTGCTGATTTCTCTGTAGTTCCTGGTTCAGTAGTTTCTGGTTCAGTAGTTCCTGGTTTAGTAGTTCCTGGTTCAGTAGTTTCTGGTTCAGTAGTTCCTGGTTCAGTAGTTCCTGGTTCTCTGTAGTTCCTGGTTCAGTAGTTCCTGGTTCTCTGTAGTTCCTGGTTCAGTAGTTTCTGGTTCTGTAGTTTCTGGTTCAGTAGTTTCTGGTTCAGTAGTTTCTGGTTCAGTAGTTATAAATCTCGGTGTGTTTGACTCAGATCTGACATTTAATCAACACGTAGGTAACATTACAAGAACAGCGTTTCTTCACCTACGAAACATTTCAAAGTTAAGAAATGTGTTTTCTGTGTCTGATGCTGAAAAGTTAGTACTTGTCTTTATAACCTCAAGTCTAGACCACTGTACTGAATTATTGTCAGGATGCTCCAGCAGGAACCTGAATAAACTCCAGTTAGTTCAGAACGCTGCAGCTAGAGTACTAACTAAAACCAGAACATTCCATCATCAGTCCAGTTTTATCAGCGCTACACTGGCTTCCTGTTAAATTCAGTATCCACTATAAAATTATTTTACTGACGTATAAAACCTGCACGCTCTCACACCGGAGTACCTGCCCGCTCTAATCTCCTATTATGAACCGCCACGTTCACTCAGATCACAGGATGCTGGTTTTCTAATAGTTCCAAAATTCAGAAGGCTTCAATGGCGGGAATAGCTTTTTCCTACAAAGCCCCCAAACTGTGGAATAATCTCCCAGTTAATGTTCGGACACAGTCTCAATATTTAAGTCTAGACTGAAAACATACTTGTTTAGTAGCTTTTGGTTATTAATCTTCTCTTTTAGATAAAGGCAGGAGATCTGGAAGTTCTTGGACACAGAGGTTTATGGTAAACTGAGATGCTGGTGCTGTTGTTCCACCACTTCACGCGATCACACAGGTTTGTTGACGGTGGAGTGGGGGGATCCCAGTGTCTCAGGGTGGTCTCATGTCTATGTTCTTCTGGTTCTCTCCTTTTAGTTTAGGCTGTTATAGTTAGATCTGCCGGAGTCGCCAGCCTCACTCTAAAATTCTGAAAATTCATATTCTCTACAGTCTCACTCCCGAGCCCAACTCACTCTCTCTCTTTACTCCTCCTGAGGTAATGACTGTCCTCCCGTCTGCTGAACGCTGTTGGAGGACTGACCATCAGGGCCTCCACCCCACCATCACCAGCCAGCTCTCCTCCCCACAATCACCAGCCAGCTCACCTCCTCACCATCACCAGCCAGCTCACCTCCTTACCATCACCAGCCAGCTCTCCTGTCCATCTGTGTCTACTGCTACACTCTCTCCTTTCTTTGGTGTTTAGTTTATTAAACTGTAAATACTGTTTGATCAGAGGAGGACGGGTGTCCCCTTGTGAGTCTGGTTCCTCCCAAGGTTTCTTCCACCAGTTGAGGGAGGTGGTCTTGCTCACTGGGGCGTATATGTTATAACTGTCTGTTTCCAAAACTCTGTAAAGCTTCTTTAAGACAACATTGTTGTAAAAAGCGCTATATAAATAAACTTGACTTGACTTGACTTGATTGAATAGCCATTAACACATACTAAATATTGCTCACTCTCTCTCTTGCTGCTCTGTGGGATCTATTAAACTTGAATTAATGATGTGAGAGAACAGATTGTGTCTGTGGTTCCCCATGGGTAAGGCAAAGTGGACAAGTTTATGTTAAAACTGGGACTGAAACAGACAGCAGGACCAGGCTTAAGACATAAAGCACATATTAAGATGTGTTCTGTACTGGGCTGGAGAAGGACTGGGCCTTTTATTCTGTAACTATCAGGATTTCACAACTTCATGAAGACCACAGTAATAAAACAGTTTAATGATAAAACAGATTGTGTGCTGATGGACAAGAGCAAAAAAATAAATAGCTTTTAGATAATATAAGGAATGCCTGATATTATGTATGTGCTCACTATAGAAGTATGAGGTCATTTAAGTGTTCTAATCATGGATCTGGGTCTTTAGAGAATAATACTGAATCAAAAGAAGTTCTGATGTGTCGCTTATGCCTCTAAGCTTTACAGCAGTCTTCTCCTTAAGATTAAATCTGAATTTAAGACCACTTTTAAGAGGGTTTGATTTTAGGTTTGATTTTTATTTTACGATAAGATTATGAACAATGTACTGATGCTTATTTATTTGAGTGCTGCAAGCTGATGGCTGTTAAAACAAAGAACACCTCACTACGTTTAGTTTTTTTTAAAGCTGATATTGATCATCTTAGAACTGCAGGAATAGATCTAATGACCCCTCTTACGCTTGGTCACATGGATTAAAGTAAAACACACATCGAGTAATAATCAGATGAAACCAATCAATGTCAGTTTGATCAGAAGGTGTAAGAATCATCTGTGGGGAAAGTTTGAGTGGACCTAAATGATCAGAAATAAAAGTGAAAGTAAACGGCTACAAACAGAACTGAAGGAGAGAATATTGGTCACGTCAGTGTTCGGAATTCAGCAGCAACATTATAACAGAAATGTGAAATATTACCTCAGAGACCAAAGTACGATTATGTGCATGTATATACCAGCAAAAAAGTTTTTTATCTGAACTCAAATTTTTTATGGTGTTTTCTTAATGGCTAAAAGTGAAAGACGAACATCAGAAACATTTTAATAGATCAGATTAACAGAGAAAAGCACTGTAAACCTAACTATAAAATAGAAATCTATCTGAGAAAATCGTCTCACACATAAGGATAGCAAGGAGCCTCCACATCACATTCCAGTCTTCTGCTGGATCTTAGCTAGAGTGCTTCAGCAATTCATGAAACAATGTAATACAGAAATCTCTAAAACTCTGACTGAGATGTACTCACACTTCCTGCTCCCTCAGATAAACATGAAGAATGAGAAGTATGAGGAGAAAGATGAGAGAGACCCAAAGAAACTGCTGGAGTCCAACAAAAACCTTTTTCTGAAATTGGACTGTCAAACAGCTGATGGCTTTCAAACAGCTGATGAAGGGCAATGTGATCTTCTATGAGTGTGGGGTTGATTTTGCACTAATATCTTTTGGGAGGAGTCTGTGCTTTACCAGAAGAATGTCTACTGCTTTGTACATCTGAGCTTTCAAGAGTTCCTTGTTGCTGCCTGTGTGTTTCACTGCTATGAGAACAAGAACGTATGCATGTTGCAGTGTTTTTGACTGAAAGACTGAAAGGATGTTAGACTGGAAGACGTGCTGAAGGGAGCAGTGGATAAATCCAATCAGAGATTCCTACAGGGCCTACTGACACACACATACAACAGCTCCAACAGCATCAACAAAACAGGCCAATACATCAAAACACAAATACAGGGCACCTACCTACAGACCGCTAAATGACCAGACTCTCTCCAGACAGATTCAGGAGTATCTGAAATCAGAGAAACAGTGAGTAAAGGAACTCTCTCCTAGCCTGCATGCTCCTGATCCTGGCGAGGTGCTAGATGAACTGGAACTGAAGAAATACAACACATCAGAGGAGGGTTACAGGAGACTGGTTCCAGCTGTGAGTGTCTGCAGAAAGGCTCTGTAAGTGTTATATTTACATTCATTTAACACACAGACTTGTGTCTCACAAGAATAAAGCATTAGTTTAACTTCCAAAATGTAAGCAAATGGTTATCAGGTGATAGATTATCTCTAATATTTTGGGTCGAAAGTGTATATAGTTTGTAGTTCCACACATTTAATCTATTTAAGGTTTAAAACCTAATTTGTAAAAAATGTTTTCTTTACACGTCTTCCTAAAACTTGCAGCCAATTAAAACTAATTTAAAAATTGGGTCTAAAAAGAGTTTAGATTTTGTTATGTTTTTGATTGTACCAAGCAAATGATCAAATGATCAGGAAAGGCACCATTTTGCCTGTCATCCTGACATTTACTGTATTGTTTTAAGACGTGAACTGTGTCCATTTGTTTTACATGACATCAAAGCACATCCTGTCTAGCCCTCCTCCTGTCTATCTTTGATTCTGTCTTTTCCCTCGTTTCACTGCTGTTTCAGTATTCTAGTTTGTAGTGTTTTATCACCTTTGTGGATTGTTTTTCTCCTGTGTTTGCACACGCATCCGTCTTCTTCATCTCTCCCATTGTGACAATACCAAAGCACATGGCTAATACACATTTTACATTGACTGTAACCCACCTCTGTAATTTCACCTCTAATTATATTGTGTATGTATATTATTACTCATTTGCAGATTTTCTGGTTATTGCATCACCACGGACACTTGTAAAACTATCTGCTCTACTCTGCAATCAGTAAACTCCCCCCTGAAAGAACAGGATCTCAGTTACAATAACCTACAGGAATCAGGAGTGGAGCTACTCAGTGCAGGATGGAGACACTCAGGTAAGCTTCCTGTGAATTATTCCTAAATGGAAATAAATAAAAGGAATAAGCACAATGAGCTGTGAACTGTTTTTAAAACAGCTGCAGTACTATTGTTAATTCCATGTAGTTTTAGAAAGGAACAACTTCTGATGTCTGATGTTCTGAAAAAAACTGGACCTCAGTAACAATAAATTGCAGGATTCTGGAGTGAAGCTGCTTTCTGGGCTGCAAAGTCCACACTGTAAACTGGGAATACTCTGGTAAACGTCCTGTTTATTCATTATTGAAAACAAACCATTCATCTTAAAAATTACTTAAGTATTCAGGGAAGATAAAAGTCATACATCCAAGACCCAAGTATTTAATCATAGATTTATTTTATATTTACCATTATAATTTAGATATAAAATTAATATGACATATAAGACCAATCCTGAATACTTAGTTTTGCTTCATCCTGCATTGTAATATCTGTAATATATCTTCCTTTACAGTCTAGCTATCTGTAATCTTGGGGATTGTCTTTAGCAAACAAAAGACCTGGACCTCAGTACCAATTATGTGCAAGATTCTGGTGTGGAGCTACTCTCTGCTAGACTGAAGAATTCACACTGTAAACTGGAGACACTCAGGTGAGCCTTCTGTGTAGTTGGTCTAAAGATGATAATGATATACTGATATTCTGAGATGGAAGTAATTATTAAGTCATTTTAAAATGCTACTTTTATGTTGTCATATTCAGTTTTTTTATTAGAATGATTGAATGATGTAATGTAGAAAAGGTAAACTAGTCTGAACTAATGATTTTATGTAGCTTATATTATGAAAATTCTTATTTTAAGTTTACTTTTGAAGGAACCAGGGTGCTTATATTACGCTCTATCATATTACTTCCCTGCTGCATCATACAACACCATACATATGCTTTACTCTAATGAGGAATATGGTGAGGAAATGTTAATTGAGTTTAGCTTACCTCTGTTCATTCATGAATTCAAACGATCTATTAAAAGAAGTTTGGGTGTTTGGAAGTATGTAAATGGTGCAGCCTTATATGTCCTGTTTGATATTACAGTATTAATGTATATTTAATGTTTGCTGTTTGTTTACTGTACTGCAGATGTTTTTGTGTATAAATGTCATCTTTCCCTCCGTTTCCCTCCTTCCTGCTGATTGTCATGTTGTATGGTTACAGGTTAAGGTTGTTTGTCTTTGGCTTCAGCTTTTAAATCAAAGCCCTCCTATCTGAGATAACTGGATCTGACCTATAATCACCCAGGAGAGTGAAACTGCTCTCTGATTTACTAGAGGATCCACATTGTAGACTGGAAATTAGAGCGAGTTACTGTCTTACTGTCTGACACATACAACCACAAGGTTACTGGTCATTTAGTGTCTGAATACATAATTGATTAGGTGGTTGGAAGGAACCAAGCACGGTTGACTTCCTTTTTTTCATTTTTTTCATAATATGTTGACCAATAAGCATTCGCACAACTGTGGGATACACACAGCGGAAGCAGTGGCTCATTAACACTCAAACTGGCCAATCTGAGCAATATAATCAATATTATCAACAGTAACAGCCCAGTTTGTTTATGTTAGTACTGTATTCAGGTCAGGGCTTTTTATATTTAATTTCCATTTATTTCTTTTTCACTTACAGTTTTTGTATATTTTTCTGGGTTTTTTTTTAAATAAATTATTGTCTCCGTTTGCACCCACTCCTCGGGAGTCTCCATTTTTTTATCAACATTTATCTTCTTTATCACTTTGAAATAAGCTCCTTTGTGACTTTGTAACTCCTTTCAGATGACCGGCAACACATCATCACACCCTCTGAAGTTCCTTGTGCCTTGAATGTGAATACTATAATTAAAAGATGAATAAGGAATAAAACACAAAATTGTAAATGTTGTAAACACCTGTAAATGTAAATATATTCCAACTTTGCACATATACATAGAATATCTATAGTAACGCTTCTTACAATTATGAACACATGCCTGAGCACATGTTTGAATGAGTGCAGATGTTTGGGCACTTAATATCTTGACCTGAAGTCAGTTGCTCTTTAGAGATTACTATATGGCTGTATCTTTCATCAAGCAGCCACCAAAATGTTAACTAACAGGTAGGGCTCAGCAGCAGGGATGGGGTCATGTTTCTTGACACAAACTTGCAGCTCCTGAATTATTTGGCTTGTGTTTGTAGCACAATCTTTTTAGCCAAACATAGACTTTGAGGTTTTATCTATTGTCACTGTTTTGCCAATATCCACAAGTTTTTAATTCCTCTAGGGCTGTAGTATCTTTCTTTCACAGGCTATCCATGAAATTTAAATAAAACATAAATGATACCTCAAGCAATGCAGTCCAGAGGGCATAGCGTGTAGAAATAGGAGATCAGATTAGCCAGGCAGGCAAACAATGAGGATGGCAGACAGATGGACAGGTAAGCAGGCAGGCAGGCAGGCGGGTTTTGAGGATGGAAGGCAGATGGATAGGTGAGCAGGCAGATGGTTTAAATCCTATATTGACTACAATAGTCCGAGGTAACACCTACAATTTAGATTTTTCTGTTTCTTACTGAGACCAGGTCAGCTGACAGAACAGTGTCAGACACGCATCATGTTCCGGTGAAAGAATCAGTTATTAGTTAATACTTGTTATTAGAATCAAGTATTAGAAACTGTCCATACACACAGCTGTTTTAGTGGCTGCATTTCATGTAGCAGATCAATCAGACAGTATGTATATAAACAGATGCTTCATCTGTATGTGATGGGCTACGTACAGTGTGAGTGTTACAAGAATATGACTTGTAAAATGACACACTGATTTTGGAAGGCATATACCTACAGCTCAACTAGCCAATCAGAAGACTCCAACAAGACACAAAATCTGAAACATGAGGTGGTGAGGTGTATAATGATCTGATGTATTTCAAAACTATGAAACATACTTTATTTATAGCTATACAGAAGTGTTCTTCTGGTGTTCCTCTCTGTTGCAGCACTAGTTCATCCAAGTTAACTAATGTAGCTAGTGTGACGCCCACAAATGTGTGGTCACATTTTTGTTTGTAAATGTTTGCATATTTTTTTATGTACTTTGGTTATTTTCTTTATCTTTCTAAAATGGGGAAAAGATTGTTTCATTTGAAGATGTTATCCTATCTTTATTATTGACATAGCGATTTTTTTACCAGATATGTGCTGCAGAGCCTTGCTTGAAGAACGTGCGTGTTGTACTTACTCAGCGACAGTAGGGGGCAGTGTTACGAGGCGACTGTGTTACTTGCGCGGCTAAAGTTTTCTCATAGCTGCAGAGAACTCCGAAGCAGTAACAACTGATGCCTTTGTCTGATCCCTTTGTCCTGTTTTCAGGAAAATAACTGTTATTGTGGTGCCGTCGCACGGTACCCGTAACAGATTTTTGGTGGCCCGTACGGGGATCAGCACTACATGCTCAGGCGAGGAGCTAGTCCACATTTTGCTGAGTCAGGAGACCATTAGTGATCTGGTGCTGCTGTTCAGCTTGCAGTTTGGAAGAAGATATGCTGCTTCGACTATGATTCTAGACCTGCTACTGGAGAAGAGATGTCTGTCTACATGCAGTATGACAACGGTGATTCTAACCACGACCATGGGACTCTGTCTTCGCTGTTCTAAGCACTTGTGAGTAATGAAAAGCAAAGCCTGAACTGTATGCAGAAAGAGAGATTAAGACCCAAGAGTGATAAGGATTCCAGGACTGGTGACTGAGTGTGAAAAGAGGGAAAGCAATGGCGAGTAGTGAGAGGAAAAGCTTGGTGTGGACAATCAAGAAGAGTCTGCTCACGCTCACGTCTGAGGAACTTTTCCAGCTTGCAAAGGGTGTCGGTCCGGTGCCGGGGAAAGACTTGTCAATGCTTGAGGTGGGACAGGAGGAAAGTTGCTTTGAGTACATTGAGGCTTTCATGAACAGTGAAACTTTGCTAGAGTCTGAAGATGCAGGTATGGCACACTTGTTAGAGTTTAATGATGTTGTTAACAACATTATTCAGAGTCATTCAAATGTATTCAAAGTTGGTGTAGGGGGAACGTCTGAGACACATGATGTACCGCCAGATTTTGAGCTTGATTTGAGCATTACAGGAAGTCAGGATAATAGTGATGCTAATAATATGGTGAGAAGTGCTTCTAACACTAATATTAACCACACAGCTACAACTACCTTTGCTAATCCTGCATCATCCACTAACTTGGTCCATGCAACCACAGTTGCTACTGTAATTGCTGTACCAGACACTGACGCTAATCTGCAGAAAATGCTTTCTAGCTATGCTGAGCTAAGTCAGAAGGTTATACAGTACATGACTACTCCTACCCCATCACACACCTTACCCTCACTTTCACCACCTCAGCCTACTTCACAATCCAATGCTGCCCATAGCAGTTGTTTGGCTGAACCACATCCTCACATGACACAGGAGAGAGTGGTTCCCCTTCGTGATCTTGCATTGCTTCAGCGCAGAGAATTTAAGATTCAGGGTGGACAGATCGGTGATCAGGGCTCAGATATAAGCTACAACAACATTTGTAGACAGATTGAGGAAGGCATTAGGGAACAGTTCAGTGATGCTGAAATAGTGAGAGGTGTGCTTAGAGTTATCAGGTCTGGAAATTTCAAGGACATGTTGATGCACAAGGATGATTTAACTGTTGATGAGCTCAAAGGTTTCTTGCAATCCCACTTAGGTGGACGGAGTAATATGGAACTATTCCAAGAGCTCATGTGCACTAAGCAACATGATAGTGAAACACCACAACAGTTTTTGTACCGTGTAATAGGGCTTAAGCAGAAGATTTTGTTCTCTTCCAAATATGCTGACCCAGATGTGAAATACAGTGCAAGCACAGTCCAAGATATCTTTTTGCACACAGTATATCAGGGTCTTGGGCATAAGCATGATGATATACGTCGAGAGCTTAAACCACTGCTCTTGGATTGCAATGTGACTGATGAAGCTATCCTAAAACAAATGATGAGAATAACAAATGATGAAAATGAGAGACAGAGGCGGCTTGGACCAGTTGTGAGGCAGAGACAAGCAAACATGCATAACGCACGGGTCGAAGTTGCAGCTGCACAAGAACAAGTTATAAGGAAAGAAAGTTCAGAGAGGAAGCCCAAGGTTGACATGCTCCAGCAGTTAACAGAAAAGGTTGAAAAGCTTATGAACATAGTAGAACTGATGCAGAAACCTCCACAAACCCAACTAACCGAATTTTCATGCCAGCATTGCCTGAACAAAGTGGACCAAAGGAAAGGAAGATCAAATAGCTGTGCCAGATGTGTTGAGCCGAACCGTTCTGATTGCACTCATTGTTTCTGGTGTGGAGAAGAGGGCCACAGAGCAATGGGATGTCTGAAGAAGCCGAAGCGTCAGGAAAACTGGAGCCGGTCTCTGCTGGGGGACAAGCGGTGACCGGGCTCCACCCTCAGTCCCAGCTGTGTTCATGCCATACTTCTGAGAGTCATACCAGGTGCCTGAGTAGTGTGAAGCCTAAGTCAGTAAGTGAAAAGTTCATACCGAAGAATGACCAGCAAAGTCAGTTATCTCCTCCTCCTTTTTTGTCTTTACCCACCCAGAGGGGTGAGCGTTTAGCCAAATTTATAGGGGAAAAGGCTCTCACACAATGTAGTTTTAATGGTGTAGCAGTTAAGGCCTTACTGGATACAGGGGCTCAAGTTAGTATGATTGATAGGGGCTGGATGGAGAAGCATTTACCAGGCACTGTTGTTAGGCCATTCAGTGAAGTATTTGATGACAAGGAAGAACTGGAGGTTCATGCAGTGAATGGAGATGTTTTACCCTTTGATGGCTGGATACTCATCACTGTCAGCTTAGGGGAAGTTAGGGGTTTCTCAGAGTCAATAATTGTGCCCTTTCTCATTAGCAGTATTCCCCTTGAGCAGCCGCTACTGGGATTTAACGTGCTAGAGGAGGTGATACAAAGCCATCCAGCGAAATCGGATCCGATCCTCGCTTCTCTCCTTTCTAAGGCAATCACCATACCGACTGAGAAGGCAGAGCTGCTAGTGAGTTTTATCCAAGCTGGGAAGCCGTCTATGCAGCATGGACATTTGCGGACTGGTACATATGACACTGTTATCCCAGCAGATCAAGTAACTTGGGTCAAGTGCCAGGTCCCAGTGAGTGTTGATCCATCAGACACCTATATTCTTTTTGAGCCTGATGCAGACAATGCACAACTCATAGAGTTAGATGTTGATGAAGGCCTGCTGCAAATACGTCATTCAAAGAGACCATATGTTGCTATACCGGTGAGAAATAGTACAAAACATTCCGTCACTCTGCCAAGAAAGACAGCCCTCGGTACTGTCCAAACGGTAACAAGAGTCATTGAGATGGATACAGCTGAGAAATCGAAGGTCAAATCAGGAGTCAACAGTGCTGCAGTGTCATCATCAGCTGAAACTAGTCTACCCTTGTGGCAGCCTCCCGTTGATCTCAGCCACCTTAGTGATGAACAACAGGTAAAAGTCAAGAAGATGCTGTGGGAGGAATCGGCAGCTTTTGCTAGAGACACTAATGATATCGGATGCATTCCTAGTTTGCAGATGTCGATCACCCTCAAAGACGATATTCCAGTCCAGAGAGCATATTCCTCTGTCCCTAAACCATTGTTTAAGGAAGTAAAGGAGTATATCCAGGAGCTGCTAATGAAAGGTTGGATTGTAAAATCAAAGTCACCCTTCTCTGCTCCAGTGGTTTGTGTTCGTAAGAAGGACGGGACTCTTCGTTTATGCATTGATTATCGTCTCTTAAACCAAAAGACCATTCCTGACCGACATCCGCTGCCTAGGATACAAGACCTGACTGACACGCTGGGTGGTTATTCCTGGTTCAGTATTCTGGACCAGGGAAAAGCCTACCATCAGGGCTTCATCGCCAAAGGATCCCAACATTTGACTGCCTTTATTACTCCGTGGGGACTTTATGAGTGGGTCCGTATCCCTTTTGGGCTTTCAAATGCTCCTGCAGCATTCCAACGGAGTATGGAGGAGATGCTGGGGCAGTTGAGAGATGATTGCTGCATCCCGTATCTCGACGATGTTCTTTGCTATGCAAAAACATTTGATGAACATGTAGAAGCTGTACGGAAAGTTCTACAAGCCCTACAACGCCATGGGGTAAAGCTGAGACCCGAGAAATGTGAAATGTTTCAGCGTGAAGTCAGGTACGTGGGTCGCCTTGTGTCAGCTGAGGGAGTGAGGGTGGATCCCAAAGATCTGGAGGCAGTGCAGTTGTTAGCTAGCAAAACACCACAGACGGTTGGAGATGTTAGGAAGCTTACTGGGTTCCTAGGCTATTATCGTTCTTATATCCAGGACTTTTCAAGAATAGCAAAGCCTATCTATGAGCTTCTCCAAAACAAGCCAGACCAGGCAATTCCCGTGTGGTGCAGGAGCAAAGGCCCACAGTTGCCTTCTAGAACACTAGTAGACTGGAGAAGTGAGCACCAGCAAGCCCTTGAACAACTTATTGCTCTCTTAATGAATCCCCCTGTGTTAGCGTACCCTGACTTCAACTTGCCCTTTGTGTTACACACAGATGCCTCAGACCAGGGTCTGGGTGCCATTCTTTATCAGCTACAGGATGGTAAATTGAGAGTCATCGGATATGGGTCCAGGACACTAACAGCAGCCGAGCGTAACTACCATCTGCACAGTGGGAAACTAGAGTTCCTTGCTTTAAAGTGGGCAGTGTGTGAAAAGTTTAGGGATTACTTGTACTACGCACCGCACTTTACGGTATACACAGACAACAATCCGTTGACATATGTTATGAGCACTGCTAAGCTAAATGCAGTGGGTCATCGATGGGTTGGGGAGCTCTCAGATTTCCGTTTTGAGATAAAATATCGGCCAGGAAAGTCTAACATCGATGCTGATATGCTGTCACGAGTCCCATTAGACATTGAAAACTATGCCAAGTCCTGCATCAATGAGATTTCCAAGGATGTGGTGCATGCTGTTTGGGATGGAAGCAGAGTGGCGAAGCAAAAAGATGTACCCTGGGTTGCAGCCCTCAATATTTCCTCCCAAGAACCCCCTCTCCCATCTTGTGACCATTTGTCTCAGATTAGCTATGATGAGCTTGTAGGAGCACAACGAGCAGATGAGGCTATTAGTGAGGTGATAAAGCTAAAGGAAACAGACACGCCATTGACTGAAGGGGTGCGCAGAGCAGCCAGGGGAGCAACCAGGAAACTATTCCATGAGTGGCGCAAACTTTTCCTGGAGAATGGACTTCTCTACCGGCGAGTGAATGAAAGGAAGCAGCTAGTACTCCCAGCCAAATATAAGGACTTCGTTTTAAAACAACTTCATAATGAAATGTCTCATGTTGGCACAGAAAAGGTACTGCATCTGGCAAGGGAAAGGTTTTACTGGCCCTTCATGGCGAGAGAGATTGAGGACTACATCACTAAGAGATGTCCATGTATAAAGTCAAAGAAGCCAGTGACTCATGTCCGAGCTCCCATGGGCAGCATCACATCAAATTTTCCTCTAGAGCTGGTGTGCATTGACTATTTACATCTAGAGACCAGTAAAGGTGGTTATGAGTACATATTAATGGTGATTGACCATTTCACCAGGTTTGTGCAGACTTATCCTACAAGAAACAAGAGTGGAAAGACCGCTGCAGAGCGCCTGTTTAATGATTTTATACCCCGCTTTGGGTATCCATCAAAGATACATCACGACCAAGGGCGTGAGTTTGAGAACGAATTATTTCACACTCTCCAACAGCTGTCTGGTATTCACCATTCAAGAACATCACCCTACCATCCACAGGGCAATCCAGTCGAAAGGGTTAATAGAACAATACTCCAGATGCTAAGAACTTTAACTGACCGGGAAAAGGAGAGATCTCCCCCAAGTTGTACATGCCTATAACTGTACTAGGCATGAGTCGACTGGTTTTTCGCCTCATTTTCTTCTTTTTGGTCGCCATCCGCGGTTGCCAGTGGACCTGGTGTTTGGGTTGGTGGAAGAAACAGAACCAGATTTACCAAAAGGGTATGCAGGAAAGTGGGCTAGACGGATGCGGGAGGCTTATCAAATTGCCAGTGAGAATAGCAAAAAGTCCAGTGCCAGAGGAAAGTTACTCTATGACACAAAAGTGAGAGGGGTGACATTACAACCTGGTGATAGAGTTCTGGTCAGGAACCTTAGTGAACGTGGAGGACCAGGAAAACTGAGGTCATACTGGGAGAAGGTTTGCAAATAACCCAGTGTATGTAGTGTATCCTGAAGCTGGAGATAAACAAAAAACAAGAACGCTCCACCGCAATCTTTTATTGTTTGTTAATGACCTGCCAGTTGAGCCTTCCCCACATCCAAAAGCACAAGTCCCTAAAAGAAAAACACAGCAACAGAAAGGTCAAACCAGAACCAAGAGGCTGCCAGAACCAACAGGTTTAGAAGACAGTCTGGACACTGATTCTGATGATGGTTCAAACATTGGAGGTTATTGGCTGAGGATACCGGCGGAAACAACAGAAAGAAGGCCTGCTGTAGTTTACCACCATCAGTCCACCAGAGATCGGGAAAGTCCATCTGTCATACCTGTAAGACAGGATGAGATAGGAAGAGGAAAAACAGACGAACACACACCTGCCTTTGATGGATCTGGGGAGGAGGATGGATATGAGGATTTAGAATCTGTCCACGAAGAGCAGCAGCTAGACCCACCTTTGGCAGACATCCAACCAGAGATCAGAAGGTCAGCTCGAGATAGGAGACCTAGGCAGGTTTTCACGTATGAGTCTCTCGGTCAGCCATCAGTACAAACCTATGCTAGAGTTAACTCAGCAAAAGTTAACACTAGCCCGTACTCACCTGCCTACACTCTACCTCTAATCAGTCAGTACCCATACTCACTGATGCATAACCCAGCACCTGCCTATGCACTACAAACATACTCTACTTGTTACCCCTCACTTGCATACATGCCTTATGGGTATCCTGCACCTTTAAATCCACCATCATACATGCCACCTTGTACACTTGCTTGCTAAAAACAGAATTTAGATTGAGAAACATTGTAATTGGTAAATGGTGGGACCCATTTCTTTTTGTCTGGGAGCGTGTGACGCCCACAAATGTGTGGTCACATTTTTGTTTGTAAATGTTTGCATATTTTTTTATGTACTTTGTTTATTTTCTTTATCTTTCTAAAATGGGGAAAAGATTGTTTCATTTGAAGATGTTATCCTATCTTTATTATTGACATAGCGATTTTTTTACCAGATATGTGCTGCAGAGCCTTGCTTGAAGAACGTGCGTGTTGTACTTACTCAGCGACAGTAGGGGGCAGTGTTACGAGGCGACTGTGTTACTTGCGCGGCTAAAGTTTTCTCATAGCTGCAGAGAACTCCGAAGCAGTAACAACTGATGCCTTTGTCTGATCCCTTTGTCCTGTTTTCAGGAAAATAACTGTTATTGTGGTGCCGTCGCACGGTACCCGTAACACTAGCTAACGTGTTTATAAAGCAGCTAGATTTTAATTACTTAACTGTTAAGATACATTGCACTCATTTACAATAACAACTATTTTATTCAAATTTGGTTACTTAGTATGGTGTCAGAATTGGTCTAGACAAGTAACAAGAAATAATAATAAACTTTATTTATATAACAATTCTACATATGTCAAAACCTTTACATATGTCAAATATGCTTCTTAAATTGCTCTACAGTACAAAGTTAAAATAAAAAAAAACATTAAAACAAGGATAAAAGGAAAAACAGAACAGATCTCTATTAAAAACATTAAAAATGATAAAAAGTAAAATACACAAGATCAAATCAACAATAATAGTAAAGAACAGACCACTCAACCCGAGGAGAATACAAACAGTGAAGATTATACAAATCAAATAATAAAGCCAAAGATAAAAGAGAATTGTAATAAAAGAACTGTAATTGAAGAAATGTATCATCATCATCAAATAGAACAATAAAATAACACATTATAGAAACAACTAGTTAGTTATAATCCTGATTAAAAAGAAATGTTTTACGTCATGGTTTAAAATCGTCCAATAAGCTGCTTTTCTAATGCTTTTAGTTTTAGTTTGAATGCATACTAGACGTGGTTGCTTCCCCAGTTTAACAGTGGGGTTGGACTCCTACTTGGTCTAGAAAAAAATGTATTGATGCATCCCTAGATTTTAATTTAGATTTTAATTAATTTTTTAAATAACAATAATTATTATTGCTAATAAAAACATTTACAAGTAATTAATATTTAATACTGGAAGCCTTTTTTAATGCTGGTGTATAAATATAATGTTTTTTTACTAACGTTTTGGCCGGTCGGGGGTCAGAATCAATCTTAACATGTCAATGAATTTTAACTGTTTAAAGTCATCAGTGCATCAGTAATAATAACTTTATAATAAATTATAGATAATAGTTCATCATGTAATTACAATGCCTAGGCTTGTTTTTGCTAATTAGCTTAATTATAATCTTCTCACATAGAAATCAGAGTTTAATCTTCAACAGCAGTTTGTTTGTTGGAACATTTGATTATGTAGTCATTAGCAAAGTGAGCAATCTTAGTCAAGGCGTACAGCATCAGGCAGTTTATCTCCTCTTTGACATCCGTCTCCTCGTGATAGTTGCACACAGGGAAGATGCGGTTCACTGGGACACCCAGTAACAGACTGCACTTTTGCATCTGTATACACACACAAACAAACACACACACACACACACACACAGTCATTATTTTGTTAGTTGCATCACAAAAATCTCTGCATATCTCTACAGTACTACAGCATAATTACTCACTTTTTCTTTAATCTTGTGGCTTTTGTAGACATTGTGCTGATCTTTCTTTGTCAATGGACATACAAGATCCACTCTGGTCATGAAAATCACTTGAGGCAGTCCTGTAACATAGACAGTGTTGAGTAGCAGTCATTAGGGATTCCAAATTACTGAGGCTATCGAAAATCAAGTCATGTGTGAGAAGAAAGTTGGATTGATTGGTGTGTCTGTAGTCTGTAAAGTCACCATTTTAGCAGGAGTTCACACAGATTATACAGATTACACAGATTATACAGATTACACAGATTATACAGATTACACAGATTACACAGATTACACAGATTATACAGATTATACAGATTACACAGATTATACAGATTACACAGATTACACAGATTATACAGATTACACAGATTACACAGATTATACAGATTACACAAATTATACAGATTACACAGATTATACAGATTATACAGATTGTACAGATTATACAGATTACACAGATTATACAGATTACACAGATTATACAGATTATACAGATTATACAGATTCCTCTTACGTATCAAAGTGGCATACCAGCGAGTGAGAGGAATAGAAATGCATATAGAGCATATAGCCATGTTCCAGCACAATGCACACATTTACTTAATACGCACATATATTTACGTAGCTATTTTATTGTAATTGGTAATAGCTGATTTTTAATTACAGTGTTTATTATATATTAGTTTATGCATGATTGGATTTTTTTCCTCAACAAATGTACATTTATTAGTCATCACTGGTTATTTTTTTTTATTTCACACTAAATGAATGAATGCAAAACAAAAGTTTATTTACATAATTGTGCCTTAAAGAAATGTTCCAATAAGATGACTCACCCATTTCAGTTGCTTCTTTTCTGATTTCATTCATTTTTTGGAGAACATCTTCACTGATCAGTGGAATCTTGTCTGCTGGTATAACGTTCACGAGGCAGTGGATCTTATCGTTTAGTTCGGGATTACTAAGGTAATACTGGCTGTTTTCAGGCAATTTCATCTCAGAGTTAAACTGATGGAAACACAAACAAAGCAAACACAAAGACTATGTTGCGTAGAAGCAGGCAAAGGCAAGAACAGCGCAGGTTTTTATTAAATTCCATACGTGACAAGGGCATAACACAGAAAGCTCGAAAAAACACAACTTTCACAGGAAAACTGGGGCAAAACTGAGGTTTTAAATGGAAACACTAAACAAGGGACACCTGGCCAACGGGAGAAGTCTGGTGAGGGGCGGAGACAAGAGAGCGGAGGCAAGGAGCACATGACAAAAACAGATACATGTGGCTTGGGGCAGGAGAACGTAAACAAAGACAGATGCACGTGGCAAAGACAGGACAAGGTAAACAAGAACTCAGACAGGATGTGACACTATATTACAAACTTATCCACATATGTAGATCTTTTTCTGATTCCATGTTCCATATTATTTTTGAACATTATATATGTTGATCTTACCATATATCCATCTTTCATGTGGCCTTTTAAAGCGCTGATGATGTCCTGTGTGTGCACGTCTTTGTCTTTTATTTCTAGGCCCTTGACATCGCTGAAGGTGAAAGGAAGCAGTCCATCACTTCCGATAGTATTTTTTTCATACTGCATAGAAGTACAAAAGAGTACAGTAAAAACATGCAGAGAGGGTTTATTGCAGTGCACAGTTTGAATTAAATATTAATTGTGCCCTGTTTAAAGCTTTGACGTCCCTAAATATCAAGATTTAAATCAGATAAAAAAATCCATTAACTTCTGTCTGTGTTTAAAATATATTTTGACACATTGAGGACCAAATATCTAACATAGTAAAGTTAACAAGATAGCAAACCTCTTATGTAAGACAGCTGGCCTTCATATCCTATCAAATCTAATATATCATATGCTAAACATTAGAATCACAAGGTATTTAGAAATTTGGGGAACCAACCAAATGCAGATAGGACTTTAAAATTATGAGTAATGTAAGGTTCTATTTAAGGATGAATACCGATTGGAGCAGAAACTTAATCACATTGTTAATGTCACGCCTCCAGATTGTCCTCCTGCATCCATTGCCTTTGCAAAGTCCTTTGTTTGCCTCTGTTCCTTGTGAGGTATTGTTAAACATGGTTGCATAGTGAGCAGTCTCTCCTCTCTCTGCTATGAATTGATTGTATTTTTACTGGGGTGCTACTCTTCATTAATGTTATGAATTTCCACTATGGAAATAGTCATATGGTCAATATACAGTATAGGGCAAAATATGTAAACACTTAACCACATATAAATATATGACAACATTGACTAACATATGTATCTGCAAAAAAAAGGAGAGGGAGAAGTGAACGTCCAGCTAGTTGCCTGGGTCTTCTATGCTCAGATTTATGCACAGATACAGAGATTTCCTCTTTTTACTCAGATGCAAAAAGTAATTTCTCTTTTAAAAAAATCCACTTTTAACTTAGTACTCACATATTTGGTATTAGACTGAGTCATTTCTGAAGCAGCCAGGCAGTTGACAAACAGATGTCCTTCAAAAATGGTTTTGATGGTGTTTATGATGCTGGATTTTCCTGCTCCAATTGGTCCAAATAGAAGGAAATTGAGCTTTTTGATTTTCTCGTTACTGATTTTAAAGGATTTCAGGGCATTGATCATTCCATCTGGACTTGGGTTGGGAATAAATAGAAAAAGAAAACAGTTCTGGGGAGTTCCCTTCCTAATACACAAGTTAAAGCTATATAATGAGTAATATAACCAGTGTCTCGTTTGTTATGTATGCTTTTGTGCTGCTACAAGCAAGATAGTTGCAACCATTTGGACTGCAACCATGACAACAGAGATTTGATTATTTAGCCTAATAATCAGTGTGTTTGAATAAGTCTGTCTGAATAAATGAATGTATTGAGTGGATGTGTTTTGCTGATTTGTCTGCCAGTGTGTGTAACTTTGTCATTTGCACAATAATATTAATGTATTAATTTTGAAAAAGCACTTAAATAAACTTACTTCCATTGCACCATCCTCCACTCACTGACTTCTGAAAAAATGCACGTTATGCAAGTTATGGCACATTATTTTAAAAATCTTGTACAGTTGCTGATAGAAAACTGTAAAATAACAGTTATGTCACGGCTGGAGCTGATGCAGGTGGCGAACACACTTGCGAGCTTTCAAACAGACTGGGTTTTTATTACACGGACGAACAGACAGGTACCGCGTAACAACCACAACACGATTAACGATGAGCGACCAGGGAGAGGGCAAAACAGGCGGACTAAATACACAGGATAACAAGAGGGAAACGGAAACAGGTGGTGAACATGACAGGACACAGGTGGAGGGCGGAGGCAAGGAACACATGACAAGAGGTAAACAAAGACCACGTGGACTAGACAGGACGTAAACAGGGGCACATGGACGGGCGTGACAAGTTACTACTATAAACATGTTTACACTGTCAAAAATAGCCATTTTGTCCTCCATCTGAGCCACATCTAACACATGACACTACGAAAACATGATCTCATGGACTTTAAGCCACAGATACATCTGACCTTAAACACCGGATGATGGGTAAACGCTTTGACACTTGCTTTTAGCTCGGATGCTGCTGTTGGGATTTGTTATTTTAATGATATTGACTGTAATTTCATGAGATATTACTGAAATCACTTAGAAAAAGCATTGTTATATATATGGTAGTTAATGTATATAAACAAATGGAAATTATAACAAAATAAAGGAATTATTAATACTGCAATTAATTAACAAGTTAGTTATTCAAATGAACGCACATAAATGAGGGAATAATCAACCCGCAAAACATGTAGCAGAATGTTTATTATAAGAACGCATTTTCCAAAAGGATTTTCAGCAACAATTAATATGTTTTTAATGAATTAGATACAGACTGTTTTCTGCATTTTTATTTTTTGGTTTTTTTTTTATTAAACTAACAAATGTAATATTTATAGCATTATGGCCCTGTTGATGCAAGAAGGAAGTTAAAACATTATCTAAAAAGAACTTAGCAAAAATTTTCATTAAGATAAAATGTATTAGGTATTAATTTGTGCACATGATGATATTTAGTCTATTTCGAACAGTAATTGAGCCAACATTTTAGACTATTTTCCCTTAACCCTCATCATAATTTCCATAAATCCCCTAATATCTATTCATCTATTATTATCATTGTCTTACTGTGATGAAAAATATGAGCATATTTAAATTTAGGGTATCTGTTATGTTGTACATTCAAGACCACAAATACAAAATTCTTACATACCAACAGCGACCACGGCAGAACTTAAGCAATCACCCCGCATGTTCTTCAGCTTTAGAGTGTAGATTCCATCATCTCTCTCCTCAGCGTTCTTGATTGTCAAGGTAAATGATTTACCCGTTTGTTGAGTGGTGTGTTTGCCGTCCACACGAACTAATTTTTGGCCGTTCTTCTCCCAAATTCCTGTTAACCCTTCCACGTTTGCCATACATTGAAGTCTGATGTCTTCACCTATTTTCACATTTTTATCAGCTAAAACTGTGTCAAATTCTATAAAGAACACAGCGATTATTAGAAAAACATGCTTATCAATCAAAACATTATTGAAATTTAATCGAAACCAAAATTTACTAATAAACACCAAGTAATCTGGAATGAATAAATGTACTGGTGTAAAGAATTATTTATAAAGCAGTCAGTAGTAGATGTTGCAAGTGCTGTTGGTGTCCCTGGCACCTGCACATACTTTTCTCTACAAGGTATGAATGTAATAACTGAAAGTATTTTCTCTGTAATTACACTGAACGTGCAAAGAATGTAGTAGTTCTTGTAACAACTACATGTTGTGGAATCAGAGGTTTACATGACACTTTGCTCATGTTTAGTTGGGTTATGTTATTTATGTATTTAAGTAGTGAGCTAAAATCATCCAGGTTTGGCTCCTGGTTTATAACTCTACCTCACTACGACTGAGCTACAGATTTAAAGAGCATATTTCTCGACTATGGAAAGTAATTTTCTTCTCTAGTACTCTAGCTGCAGAGTAAATTCTAAATAGTTGAGTTATGAAACATCGAGTTGTCTATGTGTCTGCTATGTACCATGTGTTATAATATTTACCATTCAATTCTGCATATGTAACACTGTACATGCCTAGTTACTATATATACTAGGTATGCACCAAAAAATATTTGTAAGCAAAACATAAAGTCTTATGCAAATTTGTTAGAAACACAGTGAAATAGCTGTTGGTAGAGCAAAAAGCATTTCTGATCTTGTCTTTCAAATATAAATTAAATAATGCATTGGACTGCAATCTTAATGAAATTATATATACAAGTATGTATTAAACGATTCAGTCTCACCCGGTTTAGACAGTAATGATCCCATGTTTTAATCTGTTGAAATGAAAACAAAAATAGGCACTTGAATAGTCATACTGGCATGTGTTGAACTACATATTGAAGTTTTACCAGAAAATAAAGGCGGTCACTAGAATGTTTTTAAATATTTGGTAAATGTGGATGTGATGTCGTTCTAAAAGCTGCTGCTGTTGTTCGTGCACCAGCATGACTGAAAGTTTCTCTCGTTGCTTTAAAAAATGGAAGCCATTCCATCATTTTTTATCCTTAAGTGGGGCTGGTTAACTTCTCTGCCTTAATATACAAACTATGACTATTAAAACTAGGCCTTCTGTTTGAGATATAAGTGTCAATGTGTGGTCAAAAAATGAGGAGAGAAAACAAACTTTAACAATTCTAAACTCTGCTAGCATCTATGGGGTTCGTGTAGCTCATTAGCTCTGAGATAACTACGATTTGCATAAACATTGTTTTGGCAGTTCTAGCTTGTAAGATGTTAAGTTTTTTTTAGCTTGTCATCCTTATTATTATACTGAGACGGCGTTGGTTTGTGTTGCACATCCTGTTATTGTAAACTTATTGGATCTTATTGATAGTTTTGATCACAAAATTCTAATCAACCATTCTGAATGCAGGGTAGGTTTGGTTTTACTGGTTTTTTGTGGAGTTCTACAGGGGGGAGTCTTAAGGCTTTTAATTTTGTCTTTGTACATGTTAGCTCTAGATGATGTAATTAAGAAATATCCATCAATATCAATTTTTGTGGTAATTATTATGACACCCAATTCAACATTTCTACATTCCTTCTAATAATCAAGACTCCATTGAGAGGCTGACCAGCTATATAGCAGATATTTCTCTGTGGATATCAGATCATTCCAACAATTACATTAATAAAAAAAATAAAATACAGCAACAGAGAAAGCTGCTTCATGCAGTGTTTCTGGTTCTGGAGGCATGGCGGGTAACTGCAGGGGCCACTTCAAGAACAACAAAATGGTGCTTTTTTTTTGCTCTTTTTGTTTTACTATCTGTCATTTAACCTGACCAGCACCAACATTTACCATTGCCAGAACCTGTCACAGCTGAGAAATTTGTCATCTCTGAAATTTGTCATCTCTGCTTCCAAACAAACTGCGGGAGGAGGTGTGCGAGCTAGTCCTGCTACCATCCACGGCACTGCATGAGCTTGCTGGATAAAAGCAATGCGCAAAAAGGAGCAAGTTGGAGAGCATGCTAGGCTAATGGCTAACTCCACATGACCAGCCGTTCCATCGCTTCTTCTCGCAAACATGGATGACAAGCTCCATTCTAGGCATTGCCGTGTGGACTTTGCCGTGTGGACTTTGCCGTGTGGACTTTGCCGTGTTCTCTGTCCTGTCTGTGTACTTTCCTGTCTGGTCTCTGTCCTGTCTGTGTACTTTCCTGTCTGGTCTTTGTCCTGTCTATGTACTTTCCTGTCTGTGTACTGTCCTGTCTGGTCTCTGTCCTGTTTGTGTACTTCCTTGTCTGTGTACTGTCCTGTCTGGTCTCTATCCTGTCTGTGTACTTTCCTGTCTTTTTACTGTCCTCTTTACTGTCCTGTCTGTGTACTTTCCTGTCTGTGTACTGTCCTGTCTGGTCTCTGTTCTGTCTGTGTACTTTCCTGTCTTTGTACTGTCCTGTCTGGTCTCTGTTCTGTCTGTGTACTTTCCTGTCTGTTTACTGTCCTGTTTGCTGTCCTGTCTGTGTACTGTCCTCTCTGTGTACTGTCCTGTCTGTTTACTGTCCTGTTTACTGTCCTGTCTGTGTACTGTCTTGTCTGTGTACTGTCCTGCCTGTGTAATTTCCTGTCTGTTTACTGTCCTGTCTGTTTACTGTTCTGTCTGTTTGCTGTCCTGTCTGCATACTGTCCTATCTGTGTATTTTCCTGTCTGTTTTCTGTCCTGTTTATTGTCCTGTCTGTGTACTGTCCCGTCTGGTCTGTGTCCTGTCTGTGTACTTTCCTGTCTGTTTACTGTCCTGTTCACTGTCCTGTCTGTGTACAGTCCTGTCTGTATGCTGTCCTGTCTGTGTACTGTCCTGTCTGTGTACTGTCCTGTCTGTGTACTTTCCTGTCTGTTTCCTGTCCTGTTTACTGTCCTGCCTGTATACTGTCCTGTCTGGTCTGTGTCCTGTCTGTGTACTTTCCTGTCTGTTTACTGTCCTGTCTGTGTACAGTCCTGTGTGTTTGCTGTCCTGTCTGTGTACTTTCCTGTCTGTTTGCTGTCCTGTCTGTGTATTTTCCTTTCTGTGTACTGTCCTGTCTACGTACTGTCCTGTTTACTGTCCTGTCTCTGTACAGTCCTGTCTGTTTGCTGTCCTGTCTGCATACTGTCCTTTCTGTGTACTGTCCTGTTTACTGTCGTGTCTGTGTACTGTCCTATCTGTAAATTTTCCTGTCTGTGTACTGTCCTGTCTGGTCTTTGTCCTGTCTGTTACTTTGCTAACTGTTTACTGTCCTTTTTACTGTCCTGTCTGTGTACAGTCCTGTCTGTGTACTTTCCTGTCTGTGTACTGTCCTGTCTGTGTACTTTCCTGTCTGTTTGCTGTCCTGTCTGTGTACTTTCCTGTCTGTTTGCTGTCCTGTCTGTGTACTGTCCTGTTTACTGTCGTGTCTGTGTGCAGTCCTGTTTGATTGCTGTCCTGTCTTTGTACAGTCCTGTCTGGTCTCTGTCCTGTCTTTGTACAGTCCTGTCTGTGTACTGTCCTCTCTGGTCTTTGTCCTGTCTGTGTACATTCCTGTCTGTTTACAGTCCTGTGTATTTTCTTGTCTGTGTACTTTCCTGTCTGTGTACTGTCCTGTCTGGTCTCTGTCCTGTCTGTGTACTTTCCTGTCTGTTTACTGTCCTGTTTACTGTCCTGTCTGTGTACAGTCCCATCTGGTCTCTGTCCTGTCTGTGTACTTTCCTGTCTGAGTACAGTCCCATCTGTTCTCTGTCCTGTCTGTGTACTGTCCTGTCTGTTTACTGTCCTCTCTTTGTACTGTGCTGTCTGTTTTATGTCCTGTCTTTTTGCTGTCCTGTTTGTGTACAGTCCTGTCTGTTTGCTGTCCTGTCTTTTTGCCGTCCTGTCTCTGTACTGTCCCGTCTTTTCGCTGTCCTGTCTGTGTTCTGTCCTGTCTGGGTACTGTCCTGTCTGTGCACTTTCCTGTCTTCTTACTGTCCTGTTTGTGTACTGTCCTGTCTGTGTACTTTCCTGTCTGTGTACTGTCCTGTCTGTTTACTGTCCTGTTTACTGTGCTGTCTGTGTACTGTCCTGTCTGGTCTTTGTCCTGTCTGTGTACTGTCCTGTCTGTATACTGTCCTGTCTGTGTCTTTATTGTTTCTAGTTAAATTATTTGTTGCACTTGTATGTCTGCACGTTTGCACTGTGTACTCTTTGTTCCATGCTGTGTTTTTCTTGGAGGAACGTGATTTTATTCCAATCTGCACTTGTACAGAGATGGAATGACAATTAAAGCCTCTTGACATGATTTGACTTGACTTGAAATACGTAACCTAGGTTTGATCTGAGACTCTGAGCTTCGACTGCTTCTACACCACCTCAGGCCCCAGGTTCAACATGCAATGGACCCCCTGCAGTTCGCCTACAGGGAGAAAGTGGGAGTGGAGGATGCCATACTGTACTTTCTCCATAGGACCCACTCTCATCTGGACGGGGGGGGGGCAGCACTGTGAGAGTCATGTTCTTTGATTTTTCCAGCGCCTTCAACACCATTCAGCCCCTCCAACTAAGAGACAAGCTGCTGAGGATGCAGGTGAGTCCACACCTGGTCTCCTGGATCACTGACTACCTCACTGGCAGACCTCAGTATGTCAGGCTGAAGGACTGCAAGTCAGAGACTGTGGTCAGCAGCACAGGAGCACCACAGGGTACTGTACTCTCCCCACTCCTCTTCACACTCTACACCTCAGACTTCCAGTACCACTCTGAGTCGTGCCACATGCAGAAGTTCTCGGACGATACTGCCATTGTGGCCTGTGTACGGGGAGGGCAGGAGGAAGAGTACAGACATCTTGTGGACGACTTTGTATTGTGGTGCCGGAGGAACAACCTGCTGCTGAACACCTCCAAGACCAAGGAGATGGTGGTGGACTTCCGCAGGGCCAGGCCACTCACACAGCCTGTCTCTATTGAGGGGGTTGGAGATGGTTAGGACCTACAGGTATCTCGGTCTGCACCTGGATGAGAGATTGGACTGGTCAGCCAACACAGACACCCTGTACAGAAAGGGGCGGAGCCGGCTTTACTTTCTGAGGAAGCTGGGATCCTTTAACATCTGTAGGAAGCTCCTGCGGATGTTCTATCAGACTGTGGTGTCCAGCTGTCTTTTCTATGCTGTGGTGTCCAGTTGCTGGGAGGCAGCATGAAAAAGAGAGACGAGATGCGTCTGGACAAGCTGGTCAGACGTGCGGGGTCCATGGTTGGTGTGGAGCTAGAGTCTGTGGCTACGGTAACAGAGAGGAGGACACTGCACAAACTGGTCTCCATCATGGATGATGATGGTCACCCACTGCACACCATCATCATGGAACAAAGGAGCAAGTTCAGTGGCAGGTTCCTGTCACAGAGCTGCTCTACAGACAGACTCAGGAGATCCTTTGTCCCGAGAGCCATCAGACTCTTCAACTCCTCCCAGTGGAGCCGGAAGAGGGAGGAGGACAGATGAGGAACAAGTCCCTTAATTCACATTACAGTTTATTTTTATTTGTACTGTAATCACACTACTGTACACCTGCACTCCCGGACACTCTCCACACTTTACTGGACATCTTATGTCAGCACTCATAGACACTCTCGACACTTTACTGGACATCTTATGTCAGCACTCATAGACACTCTCCACACTTTACTGGACATCTTATGTCAGCACTCACAGACACTCTCAACACTCTACTGGACATCTTATGTCAGCACTCATAGACACTCTCGACACTTTACTGGACATCTTATGTCAGCACTCACAGACACTCTCAACACTCTACTGGACATCTTATGTCAGCACTCATAGACACTCTCGACACTTTACTGGACATCTTATGTCAGCACTCATAGACACTCTCGACACTTTACTGGACATCTTATGTCAGCACTCACAGACACTCTCAACACTTTACTGGACATCTTATTTCAGCACTCATAGACACTCTCAACACTTTACTGGACATCTTATTTCAGCACTCATAGACACTCTCGACACTCTACTGGACATCTTATGTCAGCACTCATAGACACTCTCGACACTTTACTGGACATCTTATTTCAGCACTCATAGACACTCTCGACACTCTACTGGACATCTTATGTCAGCACTCATAGACACTATTGACACTTTACTGGACATCTTATGTCAGCACTCATAGACACTCTCGACACTACTGGACATCTTATGTCAGCACTCATAGACACTATTGACACTTTACTGGACATCTTATGTCAGCACTCATAGACACTCTCGACACTTTACTGGACATCTTATGTCAGCACTCATAGACACTCTCCACACTTTACTGCACATCTTATGTCAGCACTCATAGACACTCTCGACACTTTACTGGACATCTTATGTCAGCACTCACAGACACTCTCGACACTCTACTGGACATCTTATTTCAGCACTCATAGACACTCTCGACACTCTACTGGACATCTTATTTCAGCACTCATAGACACTCTCGACACTCTACTGGACATCTTATGTCAGCACTCATAGACACTCTCGACACTTTACTGGACATCTTATGTCAGCACTCACAGACACTCTCAACACTCTACTGGACATCTTATTTCAGCACTCATAGACACTCTCGACACTCTACTGGACATCTTATGTCAGCACTCATAGACACTCTCGACACTTTACTGGACATCTTATTTCAGCACTCATAGACACTCTCCACACTTTACTGCACATCTTATGTCAGCACTCATAGACACTCTCGACACTTTACTGGACATCTTATGTCAGCACTCACAGACACTCTCGACACTCTACTGGACATCTTATTTCAGCACTCATAGACACTCTCGACACTCTACTGGACATCTTATGTCAGCACTCATAGACACTCTCGACACTTTACTGGACATCTTATTTCAGCACTCATAGACACTCTCGACACTCTACTGGACATCTTATGTCAGCACTCATAGACACTATTGACACTTTACTGGACATCTTATGTCAGCACTCATAGACACTCTCGACACTTTACTGGACATCTTATGTCAGCACTCACAGACACTCTCAACACTCTACTGGACATCTTATTTCAGCACTCATAGACACTATTGACACTTTACTGGACATCTTATGTCAGCACTCATAGACACTATTGACACTTTACTGGACATCTTATGTCAGCACTCATAGACACTCTCGACACTTTACTTGACATCTTATATCAGCACTCATAGACACAATTGACACTTTACTGGACATCTTATGTCAGCACTCATAGACACTCCACACTTTACTGGACATCTTATGTCAGCACTCATAGACACTCTCGACACTTTACTGGACATCTTATGTCAGCACTCATAGACACTATTGACACTTTACTGGACATCTTATGTCAGCACTCATAGACACTCTCGACACTTTACTGGACATCTTATGTCAGCACTCATAGACACTCTCCACACTTTACTGGACATCTTATGTCAGCACTCAGACACTCTCGACACTTTACTGGACATCTTATGTCAGCACTCATAGACACTCTCAACACTCTACTGGACATCTTATATCAGCACTCATAGACACTATTGACACTTTACTGGACATCTTATGTCAGCACTCAGACACTCTCGACACTTTACTGGACATCTTATGTCAGCACTCATAGACACTCTCAACACTCTACTGGACATCTTATATCAGCACTCATAGACACTATTGACACTTTACTGGACATCTTATATCAGCACTCATAGACACTCTCAACACTTTACTGGACATCTTATGTCAGCACTCATAGACACTATTGACACTTTACTGGACATCTTATGTCAGCACTCATAGACACTATTGACACTTTACTGGACATCTTATGTCAGCACTCATAGACACTCTCAACACTTTACTGGACATCTTATGTCAGCACTCATAGACACTATTGACACTTTACTGGACATCTTATGTCAGCACTCATAGACACTCTCGACACTTTACTGGACATCTTATGTCAGCACTCATAGACACTCTCCACACTTTACTGGACATCTTATGACAGCACTCATAGACACTCTCCACACTTTACTGGACATCTTATGTCAGCACTCATAGACACTCTCGACACTTTACTGGACATCTTATGTCAGCACTCATAGACACTCTCCACACTTTACTGGACATCTTATGTCAGCACTCATAGACACTCTCAACACTTTACTGGACATCTTATGTCAGCACTCATAGACACTCTCGACACTTTACTGGACATCTTATTTCAGCACTCATAGACACTCTCAACACTCTACTGGACATCTTATGTCAGCACTCATAGACACTCTCCACACTTTACTGGACATCTTATGTCAGCACTCATAGACACTCTCCACACTTTACTGGACATCTTATGTCAGCACTCATAGACACTCTCCACACTTTACTGGACATCTTATGTCAGCACTCATAGACACTCTCCACACTTTACTGGACATCTTATGTCAGCACTCATAGACACTCTCCACACTTTACTGGACATCTTATGTCAGCACTCATAGACACTCTCCACACTTTACTGGACATCTTCTGTCAGCACTCATAGACACTATTGACACTTTACTGGACATCTTATATCAGCACTCTCAGACACTATTGACACTTTACTGGACATCTTATGTCAGCACTCATAGACACTATTGACACTTTACTTGACATCGTATGTCAGCACTCAGTCAGTAGTATTATATGGGTGGCAATACAATTAATAACTAAAAGATTATTATTTTTAGACTTGGAGAAGTGCAAAAAAACATCTAATTTTCAAACTATGGCTTTCATAAACACTAGCAAGTTTAAATCAGCTCCATCAAATTTGGCAAATTTGGCAATTCTGTGTGGATTTTTGGTTCATCCTTATGTCAATTGAAGGAAAACATTTAAAATTACTCAATAAATTCTGAGCAAGTTACACATTTCTTACACATTATAAACAACTAATCATTATACAACATTATAAATAACTTTTAAATGTCTGTGTTTGATTTGCTTAGATTGTGAATACCTGTTTGTTTAGATACGCATCTGTTAAGTGCACATGTTTTGTGTGTCAGTCAATACACTTCCTGTTTTTGTCTCCCTTGTTCTCCAAGATAAAAGATGTAAGAAGCACATTTGTATTAGCCAAGCACATTGTTGTGCATTATACTGTTTTATTTCATTACATTCATATTTTGTTTTTTTTTTAAGGCCAAAGTCAGCGCTTTTACAATATGCATTCAGTTTCACGTAGGGACAAATGCAGATTTATACAAACATTTTCAGATTTGAAAATATTGAGGTTTACACGAGGTTGACAGATGTAAAAGATTGAAATATTTATTCTAAAGAATTGCATCTGTTACAGTAGCGAGACTTACCTTATCAGAAGTGTGAAGTGTCGCTGAGCTCTTCCTGTGTGCCTTTGTCAGTGGTTCTGCTCTGGTATGTTTTTTTCTCTTTAGGCATATGCTGTTCTACTTTCACTTTCGGATCGGTGCTGCATGGGTTAGAGACAATTATCTGTAAATATACTCTTCAGGAGTTTTTTACTCTTATTTTTTACATTGAGTATATACTGTACTGTTTATTTCTCTACTGTTTGTACTGTCCCTCGCTTTCCTATTGTCCCACTAGATATATGATAGCAATCACTTAAAATACCATACAAACCACATAATTTGTTTTGTTTTTTTGACAGATTATGATGTTGCTAGCTTTGTTAGCATGCTTTAGCCTAGTTCTAATAGCTGCTCAGTTTATACGACAAGCTCCACATTTGGCTACATTAGTGAACAAATGAAATCATAGGCAAGTAGGCAAAGGTAGTGTTAGGAGTTTTGTCCTAGGCCTTTTTTTGGTATATTGGTATATACATTGTATGTTTTATAACAACTTACAGCTTTCAGTGAGCATGAGATCTTAATGTTAGGTAAGATATTGGTGGCATAATGTCATACAACATAATTAAGAAATCAGCTGAAACAATAGTCTGTAGTATATCTGAGTAACTGGATGAGTAACATAGCTTCCTGTGAGCAGGTGTTCGATAAAGACAGCCTTTATTTCTTTTACAAGGCTTTCAAACTTAGCTGGAAGAAGATCTAGTAGATGTATGTTTCAGGTCAATCAAAAAAAAAAAGATTTATTAAGCAGTTAAAGTGTCATAGCATAAACACAGAATGTTGCGAAAGGGATTCTCATGGATCACTCTTCATAGGTAAAATGAAAGACATTCAACCAGATTCAATTGTATTGAGAAGAAAATCAATGGATAATTATAAACTACACTAGTATGTTTAGGTTTTAAGATTGTTTTTTTTTACTTGAAATATTTCATAATAGTTAACAAGGCAAATACTAAAATTTACCAGGCAAATACTACACTTGACCAGGGAAGTATTGATATTAACCAAGAACTTGGTCAATTTAATTTAATACTGAGTTCCATGATAAGCTAACTGACTTTCACTGAAACACCTGGGTAAGTGTGAGCTTCATAATCTTGAGTAAATATTTGAAAAGGCTCTCTGTTTGCTATGTGTTCCACCATGTTCTATGTCTAGATGTACGATAGTATAGTAGATATAGAACATGCTGGAACACATACAGGATAGTAGATATAGAACATGGTGGAACACATACAAGATAGTAGATATGGAACATGGTTAATATAGAACATGTTGGAACACATACAGTATAGTAGGTATAGAATATGGTGGAACACATACAGTATAGTAGGTATAGAATATGGTGGAACACATACAGGATAGTAGGTATAGGACATGGTGGAACACATACAGGATAGTAGGTATAGAACATGGTGGAACACATACAAGATAGTAGATATGGAACATGGTGGAACACATACAGGATAGTAGGTATAGAACATGGTGGAACACATACAGGATAGTAGATATAGAACATGGTGGAACACATACAAGATAGTAGGTATAGAACATGGTGGAACACATACAAGATAGTAGATATGGAACATGGTTAATATAGGACATGGTGGAACACATACAGGATAGTAGGTATAGAACATGGTGGAAAACATACAGGATAGTAGATATAGAACATGGTGGAACACATACAAGATAGTAGGTATAGAACATGGTGGAACACATACAAGATAGTAGATATGGAACATGGTTAATATAGGACATGGTGGAACACATACAGGATAGTAGGTGTAGAACATGGTGGAACACATACAGGATAGTAGATATGGAACATGGTTAATATAGAACATGGTGGAACACATACAAGACAGTAAATATAGAACATGGTGCAACACATACAGAACAGTAGATATGGGACATGGTGGGACACATACAGGATAATAGATTAGGACAGTGTGGAACACATACAGGATAGTAAATATAGAAGATGGTGGAACACATACAGGATGGTTAATATAGAACATGGTGGAAAACATGGGCTAATAGATATAGAACATAGTGGAACACATACATGATAATAGATTAGGACATGGTGGAACACATACAGTATAGTAAATATAGAAGATGGTGGAACACATACAGTATAGTAAATATAGAAGATGGTGGAACACATACATTACAGTAAATGTAGAAGATGGTGGAACACATACATTATAGTAAATATAGAAGATGGTGGAACACATTCATTATAGTTAATATAGAAGATGGTGGAACACATACAGTATAGTAAATATAGAAGATGGTGGAACACATACATTACAGTAAATATAGAAGATGGTGGAACACATACATTATAGTCAATATAGAAGATGATAGAACACACACAGTATAGTAAATATAGAAGATGGTGGAACACATACATTATAGTTAGTATAGAAGATGGTGGAACACATACAGTATAGTTAATATAGAAGATGGTGGAACACATACAGTATAGTTAATATAGAAGACGATAGAACACATACATTATAGTTAATATAGAAGATGGTGGAACACATACAGTATAGTTAATATAGAAGATGGTGGAACACATACATTATAGTTAGTATAGAAGATGGTGGAACACATACAGTATAGTTAATATAGAAGATGGTGGAACACATACAGTATAGTTAATATAGAAGACGATAGAACACATACATTATAGTTAATATAGAAGATGGTGGAACACATACATTATAGTTAATATAGAAGATGATAGAACACACACAGTATAGCTAATATAGAAGATGATAGAACACATACATTATAGTAAATATAGAAGATGATAGAACACATACAGTATAGTAAAAAAAGAAGATGATAGAACACATACAGTATAGTTAATATAGAAGATGGTGAAACACATACAGTATAGTTAATATAGAAGATGGTGGAACACATACATTATAGTAAATATAGAAGATGATAGAACACATACAGTATAGTAAATATAGATGATGATAGAACACATACAGTATAGTAAATATATAAGATGGTGGAACACATACAGTATAGTTAATATAGAAGATGACAGAACACACACAGTATACTTAATATAGAAGATGATAGAACACATACAGTATAGTAAATATAGAAGATGGTGGAACACATACAGTATAGTAAATATAGAAGATGGTGGAACACGTTCATTATAGTAAATATAGAAGATGGTGGAACACATACAGTATAGTTAATATAGAAGATGGTGGAACACATACAGTATAGTTAATATAGAAGATGACAGAACACATACAGTATAGTAAATATAGAAGATGATAGAACACACACAGTATACTTAATATAGAAGATGATAGAACACATACAGTATAGTAAATATAGAAGATGGTGGAACACATACAGTATAGTAAATATAGAAGATGGTGGAACACGTTCATTATAGTAAATATAGAAGATGATAGAACACATACATTATAGTAAGTATAGAAGATAGTGGAACACATACAGTATAGTAAATATAGAAGATAGTGGAACACGTTCATTATAGTAAATATAGAAGATGGTGGAACACATACAGTATAGTAAATATAGAAGATGGTGGAACACATACATTATAGTAAATATAGAAGATGGTGGAACACATACAGTATAGTAAATATAGAAGATAGTGGAACACGTTCATTATAGTAAATATAGAAGATGGTGGAACACATACAGTATAGTAAATATAGAAGATGGTGGAACACATACATTATGGTTAATATAGAAGATGGTGGAACACATACATTATAGTTAATACAGAAGATGGTGGAACACATACATTATAGTTAATATAGAAGATGATGGAACACATACAGTATAGTAAATATAGAAGATGGTGGAACACATACAGTATAGTAAATATAGAAGATGGTGGAACACATACATTATAGTTACTATAGAAGATGATAGAACACATGCAGTATAGTTAATATAGAAGATGGTGGAACACATACAGTATAATAAATATAGAAGATAGTGGAATACATACAGTATAGTTAATATAGAAGATGGTGGAACACATACATTATAGTTAGTATAGAAGATGGTGGAACACATTCAGTATAATAAATATAGAAGATAGTGGAACACATACAGTATAGTTAATATAGAAGATGGTGAAACACATACATTATAGTTAATATAGAAGATGGTGGAACACATACAGTATAGTTAATATAGAAGATGGTGGAACACATACATTATAGTTAATATAGAAGATGGTGGAACACATAAAGTATAGTTAATATAGAAGACGATAGAACACATACATTATAGTTAATATAGAAGATGGTGGAACACATACAGTATAGTTAATATAGAAGATGGTGGAACACATACATTATAGTTAATATAGAAGATGATAGAACACACACAGTATAGTTAATATAGAAGATGATAGAACACATACAGTATAGTAAATATAGAAGATGATAGAACACATACATTATAGTTAACATAGAAGATGGTGGAACACATACATTATAGTTAGTATAGAAGATGGTGGAACACATACAGTATAGTTAATATAGAAGATAGTGGAACACATACAGTATAGTTAATATAGAAGACGATAGAACACATACATTATAGTTAATATAGAAGATGGTGGAACACATACAGTATAGTTAATATAGAAGATGGTGGAACACATACATTATAGTTAGTATAGAAGATGGTGGAACACATACAGTATAGTTAATATAGAAGATGGTGGAACACATACAGTATAGTTAATATAGAAGACGATAGAACACATACATTATAGTTAATATAGAAGATGGTGGAACACATACAGTATAGTTAATATAGAAGATGATAGAACACATACATTATAGTTAGTATAGAAGATGGTGGAACACATACAGTATAGTTAATATAGAAGATGGTGGAACACATACATTATAGTTAGTATAGAAGATGGTGGAACACATACAGTATAGTTAATATAGAAGATGGTGGAACACATACAGTATAGTTCATATAGAAGATGGTGGAACACATACATTATAGTAAATATAGAAGATGGTGGAACACATACATTATAGTAAATATAGAAGATGATAGAACACATACAGTATAGTAAATATATAAGATGGTGGAACACATACAGTATAGTAAATATAGAAGATGACAGAACACATACAGTATAGTAAATATAGAAGATGATAGAACACACAGTATACTTAATATAGAAGATGATAGAACACATACAGTATAGTAAATATAGAAGATGGTGGAACACATACAGTATAGTAAATATAGAAGATGGTGGAACACGTTCATTATAGTAAATATAGAAGATGGTGGAACACATACAGTATAGTTAATATAGAAGATGGTGAAACACATACAGTATAGTTAATATAGAAGATGGTGGAACACATACATTATAGTAAATATAGAAGATGATAGAACACATACAGTATAGTAAATATAGATGATGATAGAACACATACAGTATAGTAAATATATAAGATGGTGGAACACATACAGTATAGTAAATATAGAAGATGACAGAACACATACAGTATAGTAAATATAGAAGATGATAGAACACACAGTATACTTAATATAGAAGATGATAGAACACATACAGTATAGTAAATATAGAAGATGGTGGAACACATACAGTATAGTAAATATAGAAGATGGTGGAACACGTTCATTATAGTAAATATAGAAGATGGTGGAACACATACAGTATAGTTAATATAGAAGATGGTGGAACACATACAGTATAGTAAATATAGAAGATGATAGAACACACACAGTATACTTAATATAGAAGATGATAGAACACATACAGTATAGTAAATATAGAAGATGGTGGAACACATACAGTATAGTAAATATAGAAGATGGTGGAACACGTTCATTATAGTAAATATAGAAGATGATAGAACACATACATTATAGTAAGTATAGAAGATAGTGGAACACATACAGTATAGTAAATATAGAAGATAGTGGAACACGTTCATTATAGTAAATATAGAAGATGGTGGAACACATACAGTATAGTAAATATAGAAGATGGTGGAACACATACATTATAGTAAATATAGAAGATGGTGGAACACATACAGTATAGTTAATATAGAAGATGGTGGAACACATACATTATAGTTAATACAGAAGATGGTGGAACACATACAGTATAGTTAATATAGAAGATGGTGGAACACATACAGTATAGTTAATATAGAAGATGGTGGAACACATTCAGTATAATAAATATAGAAGATGATGGAACACATACATTATAGTTAATATAGAAGATGGTGGAACACATACATTATAGTTAATATAGAAGATGATGGAACACATACAGTATAGTTAATATAGAAGATGGTGGAACACATACAGTATAGTAAATATAGAAGATGGTGGAACACATACAGTATAGTAAATATAGAAGATGGTGGAACACATACATTATAGTTACTATAGAAGATGATAGAACACATACAGTATAGTTAATATAGAAGATGGTGGAACACTTACAGTATAGTAAATATAGAAGAAGGTGGAACACATACATTATAGTTAATATAGAAGATGGTGGAACACATACATTATAGTTAATATAGAAGATGATAGAACACATACAGTATAGTTAATATAGAAGATGGTGGAACACATACAGTATAGTTAATGTAGAAGATGGTGGAACACATACAGTATAGTTAATATAGAAGATGACAGAACACATACATTATAGTTAATATAGAAGATGGTGGAACACATACAGTATAGTTAATATAGAAGATGGTGGAACACATACAGTATAGTGAATATAGAAGATGGTGGAACACATACAGTATAGTTAATATAGAAGATGGTGGAACACATACATTATAGTTAATATAGAAGATGGTGGAACACATACATTATAGTTAATATAGAAGATGGTGGAACACATACAGTATAGTAAATATAGAAGATGGTGGAACACATACATTATAGTTACTATAGAAGATGGTGGAACACATACAGTATAGTAAATATAGAAGATGGTGGAACACATACATTATAGTTAATATAGAAGATGATAGAACACATACAGTATAGTTAATATAGAAGATGGTGGAACACATACAGTATAGTAAATATAGAAGAAGGTGGAACACATTCAGTATAATAAATATAGAAGATAGTGGAATACATACAGTATAGTTAATATAGAAGATGGTGGAACACATACATTATAGTTAGTATAGAAGATGGTGGAACACATTCAGTATAATAAATATAGAAGATAGTGGAACACATACAGTATAGTTAATATAGAAGATGGTGAAACACATACAGTATAGTTAATATAGAAGATGGTGGAACACATACATTATAGTTAATATAGAAGATGATAGAACACATACAGTATAGTTAATATAGAAGATGGTGGAACACATACAGTATAGTTAATGTAGAAGATGGTGGAACACATACATTATAGTAAATATAGAAGATGGTGGAACACATACAGTATAGTTAATATAGAAGATGACAGAACACATACATTATAGTTAATATAGAAGATGGTGGAACACATACAGTATAGTTAATATAGAAGATGGTGGAACACATACAGTATAGTAAATATAGAAGATGGTGGAACACATACAGTATAGTTAATATAGAAGATGGTGGAACACATACATTATAGTTAATATAGAAGATGGTGGAACACATACATTATAGTTAATATAGAAGATGGTGGAACACATACAGTATAGTAAATATAGAAGATGGTGGAACACATACAGTATAGTAAATATAGAAGATGGTGGAACACATACATTATAGTTACTATAGAAGATGGTGGAACACATACAGTATAGTAAATATAGAAGATGGTGGAACACATACATTATAGTTAATATAGAAGATGATAGAACACATACAGTATAGTTAATATAGAAGATGGTGGAACACATACAGTATAGTTAATATAGAAGATGGTGGAACACATACATTATAGTTAGTATAGAAGATGGTGGAACACATACATTATAGTTAATATAGAAGATGATAGAACACATACATTATAGTTAATATAGAAGATAGTGGAACACATACAGTATAGTTAATATAGAAGATGGTGGAACACATACAGTATAGTTAATATAGAAGATGGTGGAACACATACATTATAGTTAGTATAGAAGATGGTGGAACACATACATTATAGTTAATATAGAATATGATAGAACACATACAGTATACTTAATATAGAAGATGGTGGAACACACACAGTATAGTTAATATAGAAGATGGTGGAACACATACATTATAGTTAATATAGAAGATGATGGAACACATACAGTATAGTTAATATAGAAGATGGTGGAACACATACAGTATAGTTAATATAGAAGATGGTGGAACACATACATTATAGTAAATATAGAAGATGGTGGAACACATACAGTATAGTTAATATAGAAGATGATAGAACACATACATTATAGTTAATATAGAAGATGATGGAACACATACAGCATAGTTAATATAGAAGATGGTGGAACACATACAGTATAGTTAATATAGAAGATGGTGGAACACATACAGTATAGTTAATATAGAAGATGGTGGAACACATACATTATAGTAAATATAGAAGATGGTGGAACACATACAGTATAGTAGATTAGTAAATTAACACAGGTAGAACAACGGACAAGATTTCCACCCTCTCTTCCTTTAGGTCCATCAGTAGAAGTCACCAAAATACTATAGGGTTGAAACCTTACGTCAGCCTCTGCCACACTAATTACCTGCTGATCTTGTCAGAGACTTACAGTCCTATGCGACACCTTCTCTGATCCCCTCTGTTCTGGCCTTATCTCAACAAGCCCTGTTTCTCCTGCCAATCCGAGCACTACATAGGGGACAGGACTCTACCAACTATACAGTTTTCCTCAGGTGTGTCGATTTTGATCCCTTACCCAAACCCTCTGTCCTGGAAGTAAAGGAACAGCGTCAGCAGTGAGTTTTTTATATATTTTTTTTACGAATTTTGTTAAGACTGGTCTGCTGCCTCATACATCCTTCGCTTAGCCACCGCATATGCCAAAGACAATTTTACGATGGTGATGCTGTACCCAGCCACTCAAATACTCTCTTGGCCGGCCCTCCCTTACCCAAAGGCTCACATCTACAGGAGTTCGAATATACCTACCAAACATAAGGTATGACAGCAGAAACCCTGTAGCACTATACACAGTATTATTGTATGCCTGCATCAGTTCAGGGAGAAAGTCAGACCACCTGCTCTGTTTTTCCTCCTCTAGAGTGCGCAACATATGAAGCAAGGTCTGGTTCTTCCTCTCTACCCATCATTTTCCTCTGGGTGGTAAGATGTAATCCTACTTAGTCATCCCATAAACCTCACATAATTGTTGGAATAACTCAGACTCAAATTTAGGGACTCCAAATCAAACCTTAAGGGGCATCCAAAATGTTTGATTCACATGGGACTATAAAGCTTTTACAGACGTTCTAGCTGTCTGATCTTTAGTGGGCACCGCCCCTGCATAATGGGTGAACATATCTACGGCCACTAAAATGTTCTGGTAGGTATCAGTAGGCCTACTTAGGGATAAAAAGTAAAATTCCACAATCACAAGGGGGAAAGACACAATGATGGGGTTTACTGGAGCTTTAGAGTCAGTTTTACTTTCCTGAAGGTCACAAGAGACACACTCAGACTGGAACCCTCTCACCTCTTCCTCCATTTGAGGCCAATAAAAATGATGCCAGAGGAAGAGCAGCATTTTCTCCACTCCAGCAGGGGCTGTTGCCTCGTGGTAACCCTTCCAAACTTCTCTTTGCCACGGCTCTGGACAAATAATCTGTGAATGTAACTCATTGGTGCAAGAATCAAGCTTCATTCTGTACAATATATCATCCTTAACTTGTAGTTTGGTCCTCTGGTGAAGCAGCTGTTGCACAACTCTAGGCATAGCTTTCCTCTTAACATCCTAAGTGCCAGTCTCCACATATCTTTTGCGACAGGGATGCCACCATCTTCTTGTTGGGCCTTCTGCCAGTCTATTACACCTATAGTCACCTCTTGTTCACAGGCTCACCCTGGAAGGCTTCCACACAAGGAAATCTAGACAATGCATCAGCATTCCCATTTTCACAGTGAAGTTGAGCTGCCCATCTCTGTTCAGTCGCTCATAGCTTAGCTGTCTCTAGATGAGCCACTGGATTGTTGTCAGTCATCACAGTAAATTTGGTTCCCATCCCAGCGGCTCACCTCTCCCTGTGTCGCCACACCATTTAACCAGGCAATCACTCCGCATCCTGTCAAAGTCTATCTTTTAAAATAAAACTTTAAAGCACAGCCCACCTCTCCTGTCTGTTGATTGGACGATTACTAAAGCAAGGCTCGATGTTACAGGCTGTCCAGCTGTAGGTTGTTAGACACTAATTAAAAAGAAAAAAGAAAGAAAAAATGCACCCCAAAAATACAAACACAGCAATCCATGTGCTGAAGAAACTCAGGCAAAAAAAAAAATTAGATTAGATTCAGCTGTATTGTCATTGTGCAGAGTACAGATACAAAACCAATGAAATGCAGTTAGCATCCAACCAGAAGTTCAAAATACATTATTATTTACATAAAGTGCAAAACAGAAATGACTAACAGTTTGAGAGTATTGTACATGCGGTGGTATATAAATAAATATATAGAATATAGGTGTACACAGAATGTGAGATAAGGGGGTGGTATATAAAATAGAATATAAATTACTATACATATAAACAGTAAGGAGTGAAATGTAAAGAGTGCACAGAGCAGCATATGTTGAACAGTGTAATTAATAACTACAGATATAAACAGTGTAATATGAACAGAATTGTGAATATAAATAGAACTGTACTGGTATGAAATTACAGATAGATAGATGATAGATGTGCAAAATGAGTAGTGCAAAAGTAATAGGACAGTGCAGTGCAGTGAGTGCAATAATGAGGCTGAAGTGAGGGTGTAGAGTTCAGCAGGTCACAGCCTCAGGGAAGAAGCTCTTCCTGAGTGTGTTGGTGTGGAAGCGAAGGCTCCTGTAATGCCTGCCGGATGGAAGGAGGGTAAAAAGTTCATGGTTAGGGTGAGATACGTTATATATATACATTTATCCACATCATTAGATACACTATAAACAACAACAAAGGACAAAAACCCAACCACATTTTTACCTGTCTAGCACATACAGGAAGGTATATATAGAACACGGTGGAACAAATACAGGATGAAGATATTTCAGGGACCTTATTGAAGAAGAATCTTCAAAGCATTAAGATTCAAGTTGAGAACATGTAACTGCTGCACATGTTTCTATTTGAGGACAAACCTCTTCATCTTGTGCTGGATCAATAAGCTCGGCGGCCTCTGTGGTATATATGTCTTCATTCACTGGACTTAACTGCTGACACAGATGTAGAACATTTTCTTTTTAGTATATACAGTATTCTGTATACCCATAGCTACTCTACTATCCACAGAGAAGGGGACAGTATTTATGGATGTGTTATCCTCTGCTGTGATGAGGCTGGCAATGTCAACTGCTAACAGAGTATGAATTGGTCAAGTAGGCAATTACAAGTCTTGCCAGTACAGACAAATCCACAAATACACAAAAAAGATTTTCTTCATTGGGCTTCAGAACAGAACACTTTAGTGTGGTTTCTTTGGACATGAAGATGTTGTAGGTCCTGGAGGGAATCCCCTCATGCTTTGTAAGCCTGCTGTTTTTCTCAAGGTAATGGTGCATCCCAGTCTTGAGCATCTGCTGTAAATCTTGGAATCATTCTTTTCCTTGTATAGGAACAGGGCATACAAGCCCAAAGGGCAGTCTATAGGACCCTAAAGCATGTGGAAGGTCTCTTTGAACTGGACACTTAAAGGTAAATGTGTCATCTTTCCAACTTATTCTGCTGCTACTCTGAACGGGAACAGTGTCCACACTGAATCAAGATCGTTTAGATCACTGACATGGTCAGATCAATGACAAGAGTTCTTATTCTGCTGCTACTCTGAACGGGAACAGTGTCCACACTGAATCAAGATCGTTTAGATCACTGACATGGTCAGATCAATGACAAGAGTTCTTTGTGGCTGGAAGTTAACTATCCTGTGCAGCTGGAAGTTTGAGCATGCCAGCATCTCTCGTGTTCTCTTCAAAAGATCAATGACAGCACTTAAAGTAGATACAGACTTTAGTCCATCATCAGAAAAGTCTTTTTTAACAAAGTTTTTGCATTTATGCCAACATGTAAAAAAAACCATCAAAACAGTGGAACATTTGCTGAATAGATGTCCAAGTTGTTTTTCTCCATTACATCTAGAAAGATGTGATCTTAAAAAGGGGCTTATCTTATCATCCTTTATCCTTTTGAAAGCATCATGTTCCATACCGGTCCATTTTTTCAACTATAAGCCTGTCTCTTTACAGCAGGTTTGATTTGCTTAAAGAAAACGTATGACTATTCTCTAGGGTGTGGGTAAAAAAGAAATTCACTGTGTCTTCCAAACACCTCCCAGACAGACGGTGCCTACTATAACCTCTCCCAAGTGGTTTTCTGCATAGGGAGCATCATGTGGTCTATTTATTTTCTCCCATATTTATTGGATTTGGATAATGTCCCTCTCTAACATCATGACAGGAGCATGAGGGTCTAACTTTAGAATTTGTACTGCAAGCAAACAAGTCTTTGAACAAGATTGACCAGTCCACAATATTTGTATAGCGGGTGTGGCCTACTATGCATGGGGCATATCTTAAATGGGGCATATCTGCAATCTCCGTGGGTGAAACATTTGTCAACAAGAGAGACGGATCTAGGGAGACGTTGGTCTTGTGGATTGAGACAGCCGTTGTGAGGTTGGTGTGGTATACTGTTCTCTGTTTAAGTCAGAGAACTGAGGAGCCAAAATGAAACTATAGGATCATCTTTCCTCTTTACTTACTAAGTTCACAAAAGGAAAACAACAGGAACGGTGTGTTGTGCTTTGTATTTAGAACGCAACAGAACTGAGACACGCGCAGAGTACAAAGTCTAGAGGCTTTTATATAAGGTGTTTGGCAAAAGGCGATGTCAAAAACAGTCCAAGACCAAACCAGAGTAATCAAACAAGTACGGAGGGACATACCAAAGAGACGAGATGGTGTAACAGGTTATGATAATTAATAGTCAGGTGACCCAGACCGGTTGTATGATCAGAGTCATGTGACTGGACACAGAGTTCTGGGTAATGTTCGTAGTGTTGGTTTGGTCTTGGGAGCTGACGGGAGACGTGACACTCGTGTCATCCATTTTTCCTGTAGAGCAAATGGCGTCCTCTGTCCTAAACTGATTTACTCGAGCTGTGTGCAGGACAGTAAGCTCCTGATACTTATGTGGGCTTTATTGGAAATCATGGCAAAATTATCCAATCTCCTCAAAAGCGATTCCTCAGTCATGAGTCCTTCCATGGCCTGATTCACATGTGCATGCTCAGCCGATTGACGACCAAGTCATGTCACTAAAAGGTCAAGTTCTTCCTTTTCTGGTAAATTCAGTAGCCGGATAGTGTTTGTGAATGATGCTTGCCAAGCCCTGTAATTTTCAGATCATCAAACTCTAAAAGCACTGAGGTGGCAATGTTGCATTGAGCCATGAATCTCACAAAGTCAATCATACTTTGATTGAGATGTTTTTGTGTGTCAGCACACACAACCTGTGTAAGTACCTGAAGGTGGGGCACTTATTTGATTCCAGAAACTGTTGTGCTGTTCTTCTTTGTGTTCTCTGCTGAATAAGGGTGATATATATTCTGCCTCCTCTCTCACTGGGATGCTCCTACTGCATGGCATTTTCTTTGCCATTATAAAGCAGCTGATTGCTGAAGGTCTTTAGTTTGGAAAACCTCTGAAACTGCCTCCTTCTGAAAGAAAATGTGATTAAGTATGCAAAGAGAGTCTTTGGAGGTATTTACAGTGTTTAAACCTGGTAAAAATCACTTCAATAGCTTTGTCTAGTTCATCACCTGCTAACTTATATTTCTTTACTGAAATCGTGTTTTTCACAGTGTTTATAGTATTATGACTTTCTCTTGTCAATCTCTTCTAATAGAGATCCTTTTAGTGGTCTTTTTTTAAAAGCCATTCTTATATAATATTTATATTCTTTAGAAATGTTATTGAATTAAACATGTCTATACCTTAGTATGCATATTATAAAATGTTTATATGGAGTTATTTAATTTACTTTGCTGAGATTTTAGTTTTTAATAACGTAAAGCACTTTATGGATCGCTCTTCATAGCATTGGAATGGGCTTCAATACTTCAGTGCATCATCACAGGTAAGGCAATAAGTGACTACAAACAGTTCACTGAAATTTTCCTCATCGTCGCACATCTTGTCTGTTTTCTGTGGCGCGTACTCTTCGGCAACTCACAGAAGGTTTAGGTTTTTAAGTTTGCACTTGTACGTGCTATGACACGTATGTGCTTTGTGTGATGTTTCCTGCTACAGTTTTCCACCACTGCCTTCCCTTTGGCAGATTCAATACTATTTGGATGACCAATCAGGAGGGCCCACATCAAAGTGGAAGAGGAGGAGCTTCAGCTTTAAGATCCTGCACAGACAAGATGGTGGCATTGGCTACTATACACCACTCAGAAGTACTTAGAGACATATTTTAGAACTCATGCTAGTTCCTGTTTAATTGCCTTATTGCACATTTACTATGTAGTCTGCTGCTGTAACATTTTTAGAGTTACTGTAGAAAAACAAAAGTAGTTTATTCTAGAGCTTAGCTGAAAACATTGTTAGCTTTTGAAACCCACAAACAGGTTAGTTTGTTAAACGCTATTTAAGAGGGTGCTGCTTATGTGTTTTTGTCTTGTTTAGTCTTCAGTTAGGGTAAACAAACTTTGTTTTGTTTAAGTTAGGACTAGGTGTAAGCACCACCTCTCAGCGCCCGCTAGGTCCTTTCCTCCAGGGCGCACACACACACCCCCTCACCACCCATACACCTGTAACTCATTAGCAGGTGTATATAGTAGTGATTCATGTGCACACAAACCCCCCTGCTGGCCAAAACCTTTATTGCCATTTCAACTATTTGTGATGGCCTCTTGGAACATCAGCATGGGAATAAACACCGGCAAGTATAAACATAAAAACACCTTAATTTCATTTCATGTGGTTCATTCATTTGTTCATCTGATCTGTGTTTGATTGTGTGGGTAACGCTAGTAGAGCTCTGTTAATTAAAAAAACCTGCCAGTCTGATTTCACTCAGTAAATAAATCCAGTAGGACGTGAGATGTTTATACTAAAACTGCTGCAGTGCTTTCAAGAAAGGGGACAGTGATTGTGATTTCTTTTTCCTGCGCCGTCCAGAGCTGTTGTGCCTTGGGAAGCATCTCTTGCGTGTTCTTTTATATGTAAAGAGTTGTGAATTTGAAACGTTGATTTGTTTATTTATTTTGATGTGGTATTGTATAATTATATGGTATAATAGGTGTTGATTTATTGCACCACTATCTCTTCTCTCACATTTTCCACACCTGCCTTAAATATGAGCATCTCTCCTAAACCTAGCCACGGGTCACAACACCACTGTTGTTTTTCCTTGTTTCTGTTTTTAAGTTGTCTTTGATGGGAAATGGTTGGCTGTGTTTACAGCTTTCTGGTTGGTTGGTTGATCTGGCGGTTGTTTTCTATGACCTTAGGGTGAAACAGGTTGATGTGGTGATATAGGCTGGGTGATGACTGCACCACTATCAAGAATGGACACTATCATAAGTTTTTTTGGAAATTGTATCTGCCAAGTTGGACTAGCAGCCTTTTCTAAGATCTGTCTAAAATTGTAGTTCTGCTGATTTAACAAATATGTGGTTGTATTTCCAGTCATGGAAGTAGGGCATGTCAACAACATGCTGTGCCTGTAAAATAATAATTCTGGGAAAGTGAAGGTGTCCCTGAGCTTACATTTCAACTGTATCTGTGCTATAAAAATTTTGTTAAAATCACTGCTGAACTGCTTTTTTCAAGTTTTGAGCCGTAAAAAAAAACGTGGAATCTGATATAAGAATTCTCATATTTACACATAGCAGTATGTAACCTAGGAGCACTTATGAAAGTGGCTCCAATCTAATTTGAAAGTAGTAAAGTTCAACAAAACAGAGTAAAGTAAAGTAAAGTGAACATGGACTAGGATATTGGTAGAAGAACACTGGTTGGGATCATTTATCCTGTTTCTATGTCACAAATAGTTTTACTTGAATTCTAAAGCTGCTAAACCACCATTCAAATATCACCTGTTTGCTTTCTAATCCATAGTTTGCAGTGTGTAAATCAAATAAAGAAGGTGGGATATTTTATGTTCTAGTATTCAATAATGTATCTTGATTCAAGATTCAAGAGTTTTATTGTCATATGCACAGCAGAAACAGACAGTTACACTGTACTTACTTTACTGCTCCTCCATTCACCAATAGATACAGACAGAAAAAAATTATACAAAATTTATAAAGTATAATAATAAGTTGAAGTAAATAAAAGTATTTTTTATAGTAAAAAATAACAGTTACATGTGCTTATATGTGCAATGTTTACTTGCTAACATTTCATGGAAAAAAGGTAAATGTGACAATTAACATAAAATACCAGCAATATTTTAAACAATTAACTTACTGAAACCCTGTTTAAGTAAGCTAACCTTTCTTGGCATATCTCTACACATGATTCTGTGTTACATTAGATATTTAGGCTTGTGTTTTTAATAGTTGCAAACAATTAATTTAAAAAGACCATTACGTGATTGTTTGTTGTTTTTTATATGACAGTCAGTTGTCAGTTAACATGTTATGATCCTGGTAGACATAACAGCAGGAGCCTGAGGGTGTTTTTATTTGCTGTAATATCATGAATATGGTGATACAGAGCAGATATGTTTCATTTTGTAATTGATAAAAATACTGAATTTATAAAAGAATTCACAGACATAAAGCCAGGTTATATTAACCCTGTTACAAGTAAACACACCATTAAAACAAACCCAGGGTATATTCATTCTGTTCTACAAAACAAGCCATAAAAATGCACGTTCACTGTCAATGGCGTTCACTACAAATCAGGATTTAGGACATTGAGACTGCAAGACGCCACTGGTCAGGAAATGCATTAAACCCTCAGGCTAAAAGCTAACCCTATTCAGCGCTACCATCTTTTCTCTCCAATTTCTGCTCTCTTTACAATAAATTGCATCAACTCTAATTTCGTGCAGTGAAGTGTAACGCTGGATTAATATGTGGCAACGTGTTTGCATGTCCATTAACAAGGATCACCAGCGTTGGCAACGTTACACATTGGTGAATATTGTCCAAACTTTATTCAGCATGCTGCAACAATCAAAACTAAAAAGTGTTTATACAAACAAACATATCAACAGAAGGTGGACGAAGGAAACAGCTCAAATCTAACACCATACAAAGTAGCAAACATTGTAAAGATATATATTTCAGATATTAGTAAGTCTACACTTAGTCATTAACTCAATATACATATAAATCAGACCTATTACACATCACACTACTGACACATATTCACCTGTGTTTATACAAACAAAAATATCAACATTACCAGCCTTTGGCAGAAGCATGTGACTTACATTTACACAGGTAGGTGATAGTATTGTTAGGAATCTTGTCCAAGGACACTAATAGTGTAAGGCTGTTTCTACAGGTGGGAAATCGAACCCCAGTCTACAGCATGGAGGGCAGCAGTGTAACACACTACACTGTACCAACCAATCAAGAGCTAAAACGTCAAATCCTATTGTTTAATGCAATACAGAGTTGTGAGGCTGTATGACGTTCATCAAAATTTTCTAAAAACAGAGACAATGTGTAATAGTGATTACATCGCAATACAGTCCTCTTAAAGCTTAATTGTTTTTGTAATGTTTCGGGAGACTGAGGAGGCGGATACACACACAGATTTAATAAAGAGATTTAATAAAGTCCATAGTGACAAAAACAAGCAACAGAAAAACAAACAGTAAAACAAAACAACAGAACAGACCAATCACAACAACTCACAGAAACTCAGAGACACAGGATTCACAGAAACTCACAAAAATGAGAACAAACGGGCAGGAACAGGGTTACAGAAACCCGGAGATACAGAGACACAGGATTCACAGAAATGAATGTTGGTCGAAGGTAAGGGGGAAACAGAGGGTATATAACAAGACAAGAATCATGAAACACCTGGACACAGGAGGGGTTACCCATACGAACCAGGTGGGGGGCGGAGACACCAGGAGCACATGATCAAAACAGACATCACACGGACTTGACAAGACGTAAACAAGGACTTAGACAGGAGAGGACGAGCAGAGCCTGATTTACTTCATTGTTAGGTTCGCTACATATTCTCAGTTAATGTCACTAAAGGTAGGTCACAAAATCAGTTTTTATGTGTATGTGTTTTGTTTACATCTTTTTTTATTGTCAGACATGTCAGAGTGAATGGTAAGTGATCCTGACCTATAATGGATGAATTAATTTTTCTTTTACTACAGTCCAAACCAACATAACCAAACTACACATGTAGACACAACTGTCCAATTTTTCAAAATCAGAAACATAAAGGAAAACAGATAAGAGTGATGTTACTCAGCTGTAATAAACCCTACATACACACTCTTCTATCTCACACACACTTCAGAGTCTTCACCAACCCAGAACCCTGCGTACAGCGGCTCAGTGAACTCAGCGTTGAAGGTGTGTAAGTGGGTGAGCGTCTGTGTATTGGGTGAGACGCTGTAGAAGGACAGAGTGCCAGCCTGCAAGTCCAAATACACTCCAACTATGGGGGAGGGGGAGGGAGGATCAGGCACAAGAGTTCTCTTATTATTGTGACAGACAGAGTAACTGTTGTTGTAGCGGTTCAGACTCCAAGACTCTTCATTACTCCCAAATAGACAGTCACTGTCTCCTTTCCTGCTGATCCGTCTGTACGAAACTGAAATAGTGACCCTTTGTCCACTCCACTCAGCCTCCCAGTAACAGCGTCCAGTCAGACTCTCCGCACTCAGAACCTGAGGCTGGTGTTCAAATCTGTCTGGGTGATCTGGATACAGCTGATCCGCTCCAGCATTCTCCACCTTTTTGTTCCCCTCAGACAGAGAGAGACATGTGTGTGCTGTGTTTGGGTCCAAAGTAAGATCAGAGGCATCTGTTTACAAACACAAATACATAATCAGAGATCAGAGGAAAGAACATGGAGAGAAGGCAGATATGGTGACGGAGGAGAAAACAACATTAACATCTGGATGGGACTGCACTGTTTCAGAGTGCCACCCGGCTCAGGGAGTGGAGATCACCAGTTGCAGATGGCTGTGGTCTTTGTCTGAACTGACTCAATTTAGCAGATGGGCATGGTATGTTAGAAATATTTATAACACTGTACTTGTTTAATTGTCAATGGACAAGCAGCCACAAATCATTTAAAATTAAACTGTGAACTAGGATATGTAACAGTGTTTGTAGTGGTAAGACACATTCTGCTGGCCTAAAGTGAACATTTTAACCCAAAATTATTTTTGTCCCAGCCAATGAATAAAATGTTGCTTAGCCCAAAACATTTTTTTTTACTGTATATGGTGCCTGTATATGGTTAATATCTGAATTTAAACAATGCGCCCCCACAATCCTGTTGACCCCTGTTAAAAACATAAATATGAAAAAGCCACACTGGTCTTTGGTCCTTGTGGGGACAACAAGCTGTAAAAGTATTACTTTAAAGACATTTTTAGGTTAAGAGAAGGTTCAGGGTTAATAAATCTGCAGGAAATTAATAGAAGTCAAATGCAAGTTAATTTTGTGTTCATCACGTTACATCTCAAAGCACAGTTTTTTGGAAAATCTAATGACTACAGTAATACAAAAAAATCAACAGAAACCTCAAAAACAGGGCAAGAAAAATGTTGTGTGTGTGAGTGAACATTACACTGAATACATTGACCATACATTTCTTTAGTCCTGGTTTCATCCTGATCTCTCCTCCATTTCCCAACCTAAAAGGGACAATAAACATAAACACATAATTTAATACATTATTAAAACAGTAATTGACAATCATCTAATGCATAAAACGCTCAATTTTTTTTTCTTTTGCCTTCCCTCTGGTTCATTTTCTTAGCATTTCTCTCTCTTTACTACCAAGATAAAAAAAACAGCGTTCAATTATATTAAATAATTAAGCAGCCAATTATCTTGACAATTAAGTAATAAAAATGTATTTATCTGAACAATAACAAGTAAAAAAGTAATAAATAATAACATGTAAAAAAGAAAGGTAAGATTTAAATATATCTTGACTAATAACACCAGAAAACAAAACTTCTATTTCAAAGTAAAAAAGCTAAATGATGAAAAACAGAGGGCTTTCTAATTAGAAGAAGAAAAGTGTCATGTGTTGCATTATTTTGGAGAACTGTGTCTCGCTTACTGTATAAAATAATAGATTCAAATATTTTATAACACGGGTTACTTATTGGTGGGTACATAGTTTGATAACTTTTAGTGTTAGGACCAAATAAAGGTGTGTTAATGACTTTAATGAAAGAGTTTTAGTTTAATAAGTCTAAATTCTGCAGTATACAGCGTAAGTTCAAAGAGCGATAGATCAAAATGAAACATTTCAAATAAACACCATGTAGCATAAACATGTCTACTTGCTTCCAATCAATTGGGGAATGTAGAAAGATTAGAAACCCATATGCCCCTTTCTGAAGTATCTTGATGGTGGAAGTTAATAATTTTAATTAAATGAACAAATAACAAATATAGTGCATACCACTGAGCACATATCAAAAGTGTATTTTAAAGTAATTGATATCCAAAATGATCATACTGGCCAATCCAATTTAATTATTTATTGATATTAAACATTACAGAACATTATAAAATACTATAAAATGTTTTAAAACCATCAATTCAGAGTGTGGTAACAGAAAATGTTTATTTTAAATCAGACTGGAGCCGTAAACAGTAAAATGCTACAGCATGTTACAGCACAACAGGCAGTCAACGTAATATTCAGCCAAAAATAGGCAAAAAAATGACAACATACCTGAGTGTGTCCAGTGTGCAGCATGAATCTTCCAGTAGATCAGAAAGCAATTTCATTCCAAACTCTCCTGGGTGATTATAGGTCAAATCCAGTTCTCTCAGGTGGGAGGGGTTTGATTTGAGAGCTGACACCAGAGAAGAACAGCCTTCCTCTGTAACCATACAACCAGACAATCTGTGGAGAGGAAGGAAAATGAGAGAAGGATGTATTTTTTGTGCACTATTTATTTTCCTAATGCAGTTAAGAATTGAATTGCTTTAATGACACCAATACTGTCAGGTAAGGATTACACCACTCCTCTAATGTAGATCCATCTATTTTAAAGCACTCGTCCATTAATTGTTCTGAATTTCTGAGCAGAACACAATACTGACACTCCCATATTCCAGGATGACAACTGTGTATGTATGTGACTGGTTAACAGACTTGATGTAACACTGGCACAGTTTTAATGAACAGCAAAACCAAATGTGGAACAAGCATACTGAAAAAGAAAGCCAAAAGAAAGAGCTCTTCTGGAAATGTGCAACCTGTTTGTTAATGGACAGGTACCATCTTACATAAGTCTGTTAATAACAGTTTAATTAACAATATTTATTCCTAATATAACTGTCAATAAGACAAAGTGACATACTGGCACTGTCACTGAAAAATATATAGATAACTTTATTATTTATGTTCTCAAATGACATATTGCTTTTATAGACCCTGATGAGCAATTATAGACCAAAGAGAAGCTCCAGGAAATGTTGATAAAAAAATTTTGATAAACACCAATAATCCAAAGTGGCAGCAGCTGGAGATGACCAAAAACAAGGGGTGATCAGTCTTGGCCTGGAGATATGCTATTTTATTAAGTTTAGCTTTAACTTTAAGCTAATGCAGAGATCAGGGTCGATCCATCACTTCCATCGAATTCAGTGGCGGGTGGAATATACACTGTATACACTATAAAATAAACCCTATAGCAGGCCAGAAGGGAAGGACTTGGAAGGATCAGAGGAGTCAAAAAGAGTCATGCATTGGCAGGTAAAAGAGTGAAAAGAGAGTGGAAGTTAAAAAGGGGGCGAATAGAGTTTATATAAATGAATACATATACAGTATCTCACAGAAGTGAGTACACCCCTCACATTTTTGTATATAGTGACATTTCCAAAAGTTCACCTGAGTATCTCCAGTTTACAGTGTGAGCTCTTAAGTCCAGCAGAGAGCAGTGCAACTCCTGAATCCTGCAGATCATTATTGCTCAGATCCACTTCCTTCAGGGAGGAGCTTGCTTGTAAAACTAGTCCTAGATTTTTACAAGCTTTATCTTCAAGGTTACAGACATTCAGGCTACAAAGAGAAAGAAATTGCAACAGGTCTTAAAGATGAATCTCTAAATGGAATATGATAAAAAATATCATGATAAAACACTACTCATTCATCTGTGTCTTTACATATTTTATTGAATTAAGTAAGTTTAAATTTTTTCTCATTCAGAAATTAATTCACCTGAGTTTTTCCAGTTTGCAGTGTGAACTCTTCAGTGCAGCAGAGAGAAGCTCCACTCCTGAATCCTGCAGGTTATTGTTACTGAGATTCAGCTCTCTCAGAGGGGAGTCTGATGATTGAAGAGTAGAGCAGAGAGTTTCACACACGTCCCTGGTAAGACAACAGCCAGCTAGTCTGTAAAAAATAGTCAAGGCTGTTAAACTGTTACTTTGTGCCAGGGTCCAAAGCTCCGTGCACTAACAATAGCTGCTCTTGTTGGTGCTTGGGTTTGGGCACCATACTCATGTTGTCTCAAATGGATGTCATTGGCACATAGGGCATGAGCAATAGTGCAGTCTGTTGCACCAATGACAGCCTGTTGGTGGTGTTGACAATAACTAAGAATAACAGAATGATTACAGCACCCAAGCCCTGTGCACCAACAACAGTCACAAGAGGTGACATGAGGACAGTCCTCACTTTTTCCTCTCAGGTACACCTGTAAAGAAGTGGAGAGGTAATACAGAGAGGAGAGATATAGAGGGAGATGTATAAATCACAGTCAAAGAAGGACTGAGAACAGCTGAAAAGCTTGTGTTAATTTTAAAAAGTCTGTCCAGAGGGCACAGAAATTGGCGGTTACTTATTTGGATTTTATTGTGTGAAAATAATAGCAAGATTGTGTACTACAGAAAATGTCATGGCTGCCTCCAGAATACTTCTTCCACTCTTCCTCCTGGAGTAGCACATGGCATACTACATAAACATATATATTTTTTACATTTATTTTATGTATGTTTCATGCACAAATATTCCATAACCACCAGGTTCAGAACCATTGAGTTAAAGAATAAATAACACAAACCGTTCATGGCAACAATGGACTACAGGCTCTAACACTGGCAAAGTAATTTTTTCACCTGTTACCAGGGTTGTGGTTGAGTACTTAATAACTTAACATGATAATATATTAACATAACAACATTAACATTATATATTAATGTAAATACAACACTCACATAGCCTTTCTGTAGACACTCATAGCTGGGATCAGTCTTCTATAACCTTCTGGTGTGGTGTTGTATTTCCTCAGGTCTAGCTCATCCAATACCTTATCTGAGGTCAGGAACATGCAGACTAGTGATGAACACTGTTCAGGAGAGAGCTGCATTTCTGACTGTTTGTCTGATTTGATATAATTTCTAATCTCTCCACAGAGAGACTTGTCATTCATTTCAAACAGACAGAAGAACAGGTTGATTGATCTGTTAACAGGGAGGTGTCCTCCTTTTATTTGTTTTTGGATGTACTTTACTGTCTCGCAGAAGTTTTCTGAGCTGCTTTCTGTGGGTGTCAGTAGGCCCTGTAGGAGTCTCCGATTAGAGTCTACTGAGATGCCCAGAAGGAAACGAAGGAAAAGATCCAGGAGTCCATTCTCAATCTTCAACGTTTTATCCACTGCTTCTTTTAGTAGCTCATCCACTGTAATGTTCTCTGACCACTCTCTGTGTGATGGTTTGAAAAACTGCAATGCCTCCATGTTCTTGTTCTCATAGCAGTAAAACACATACACAGCAGCCAGGAATTCCTGAAAGCTCAGATGAACAAAGCAGTAGATCTTCCTCTGGTAAAACACACATTCCTCCCTAAAGATCTTAGTGAAAATCCCAGAGTACACTGAGGCCTCTGTGACATCAATGCCACTTTCTCTCAGGTCCTCTTCATAGAACATCACATTGCCCCTCATCAGCTGTTTAAAAGCCAGTTCAGACAGTTTCAGAAGAATGGTCCTGTTAGATTCCAGAGTTTTCTTTGGATCACCCTCATCATCTTTCTCCTCATACTTCTCATTCTTCATGGTTGTCTGAGTGAGCAGGAAATGTGAGTATATCTCAGTCAGAGTTTTAGGAATCTTTGCATGTTGTTTCATGGTTTTTTCAATCACGGTAGCTGAGATCCAGCAGAAGACCGGAATATGACACATGATGCGGAGGCTTCTTACAGTCTTAATGTGTGAGATGACTTTCTCAGCTTGATCTTGGTCATTTATTCTCTTCCTGAAGTACTCCTCCTTCTGTTGCTCATTAAATCCCTGAATTTCTGTCACACGGTTGATATACTGAGGAGGGATCTGATCGGCTGCTGCTGGTCGAGAGGTTATCCAGACGAGGGCAGAGGGAAGGAGCTCTCCTTTGACAAGGTTTGTCAACAACACATCTACTGGTGATTTCACGGTTATGTCAGAAACGTTCTTACTCTGTGAAAAGTTCATAGGGGTTCTACTTTCATCCAGACCATCAAGTATGAACACAGTTTTGTGCTGATAATATATCTGTGGGTTCAGATCTTTGAGTTCAGGATGGAAGTCACACAGAAGTCCATGAAGACTGTATTCATCATCTTTAATCAAGTTCAGCTCCCGAAAGGAAAGCACAAACATGAAATCCACGTCCTGATTAGCTTTTCCTTCAGCCCAGTCCAGAATGAACTTCTGCACAGAGACAGTCTTTCCAATTCCAGCAATGCCCGTAGTCATCACTGTTCTGAGGTGTGGCCTTTTCGTTCTTCTGTCTTTTTGTCTTTCTTTCTGTTTTTCTTTGTGTTCACCACCTTTAGCCCTTTCTTCTATTTCTTTGTTAGGGTCTTGCAGAGATTTGAAAATATCTACACAGTTGATGGGAGTGTCTTGTAAGTGTTTTCTGTGTGTTTTCACCATCTGTAAAAACTCGTGTTCTTCGTTCACTCCTTCGCTCTCTCCCTCTATGATGTACAGCTGTGTGTAAATCTTGTTCAGGAGAGTTTTATTCTCTTCTGTTCTGATTCCTTCAAACAAGCTCTCATACTTGCTCTTCAGACTGGATTTGTGTCTCTCTAAGACTCTCTGCATGTTGTCACCCACAGGTTGGTAAGAACCCTGCTGTGGGTCTCCGGTTTCGGTCAGGGTATGTGTAAGCGTCTGCAGTGCTGTTTCTGTGGAATGCTGTCTACTGAGGAGTAAACACAATAAAACAAGCTTTAACACAATCATAATTAACAGCCCAACTTTCAGCTAAATAAATTTGTCATCTATGACTTTTGTTTGTGTGTAACTACAGTGGCTTCAGTTTTTGTAATGTTTACCAGGAGATCACACTGATTATTGTGACACTGACACAGTGATTTTCTTGTTTTCCTGTGAGAACATTATAATCATGAACATATTGTGTCTAGAATAACTTTAGCAACGACAGCAATGGTTAGCTAAAATACTTTGGGCTGGTTTCCTGGATAGGTAATAATCAATTACACCCACAGATATATCTGATTTGACAATGTGCCCAAAGTGACTCAGTCCTCTAAGTTAAGATTGTCCTAGCGAGTTATGACTGTCCTAATTGTTCTGAAAATTTGGCCCAAGTATTAACGGAAGGATGATAACTGCAGCCCTACCAAATTCAAGGATGTGAAAATGACATCACAGATCATGAAATGAGCCTTTTCCTGTCTATGCTTAGTGATTTGACATATTTAATTACATACATTTCCCTTATGTTTATTTGTTTATTTGCAGAAGGAAGTGGTCTGTGCAATCCTACATAGAGATACCAAATGGTAAGTCAAGATGAGTAAGTCCAAAGTCTAAAGCTGCTGAAAACACCACTCCAGACAACAGGGTAATTAAATTTGGACAAACTGTTTTACATGCTGACTGTAGGAAATTGTTTTTTTACCAGTTGTAATGTCTTGGTAGATCACAACTGAGCAACCATTCAGCCCCACTTGGAGAGTAAAACTTATATTAGTAAATAGAGACCTGCTTAAAAAAAGACCCAAGGTAAAGTAAAAGACAGTTATTTAAATGTTTAAGAAACAACCAAGGGCACAAATGCTTGCCATTTGGCTACCATGGACCTCACTGAAGCAAACCACTGGAAAAGTCTGATCAACTGAAACTACAAGACTACCTTTAATGCAACAACAAAAACCCAGCAGATTTCCTGAGTCCAAATAAACTCAGACAGGACTACCTTCCTTTGAAGCACAGTGTGAAGAAAAGTCACTCAAATTTATGTAACTCCAGTAATTCCAGGTAAGTCTACCAACCAACAAGACAGTCACGTTTTACATGATATTTTCAGTTTAGTGTCAGAAAAGTTCTAATGCTTGTTTTGGCTGAATATGTTGACCAACATTCTGTAAACCTTACCACAGTTTTACAAGCCATAATTAAACCTTAAAATTAAATACAGTGCCTACTTTAAGAAAGTGTCTGCTTTCATAACTAATGATACAACAGCAACTTTAGTTCATATCACGTGGAACGCAGATGTTAATTCTCTGGTTGGAGATCTATGGATCTTTGACCCTGCACCAGTTCTTTTGACAGTGGATCTAAATTCAGTAAGCAATGTTCTGTTTTTTGAGTTGTTTTGAGGACATTAGGGTCACAGACAGGTGTTTTTGTTTCTAAGACTAGCACCACTGGTGGATGTTCTAGGCTTACATTCAACCATTAAGGATTTTTTATGCTACGTATGATATCAACTATTCTTTGTGAAGTTTATTTAATGACTGCTGCGAAATAATCACTTTTACAAAAAATTCTGTGAAATCTGTCAACTGTGTAGGCTCCTTATAACTCACTCTGGGTTAAAGGGCACAACATCACTGCTGAATTTAAACGGGATCCCCATGGACTGGTCACTCTTCATAGACACACGGCTGGGCTCTCCTCCTCCACTGCTGAAATGAAACGGGATCTCCATGGACTGGTCACTCTTCATAGACACACGGCTGGACTCTCCTCCTCCACTGCTGAAATGAAACGGGATCTCCATGGACTGGTCACTCTTCATAGACACACGGCTGGGCTCTCCTCCTCCACTGCTGAAATGAAACGGGATCTCCATGGACTGGTCACTCTTCATAGACACACGGCTGGACACTGGCAAGTCTGTACTCTCAATTTGCAATCTGAAAACATTACATACAAATAAATCTCAACACCTTTCTTACTCAATCCATTATATCTAATTTTTTTTAAACTAACGCTTGATGTTTCAACACTCAACACTCAAAACTATGAAACAACAGATCTAAATGCATTATATACGTGTCTACCATACAGTTTAAGGCTTTTGCTGTTAACATGTATTTGATAAACAGTTCCTGTCCACCTCCACAGAGCATAGAAAAAGAGAGATGGAGAAAAGGAGGATTTGGGAGAATGTGTGGTAATACGTGTCTGAATCTCTTTCTCTTTCTGTCTTAAACCATGCGTTAGTACTGGTATGGTAGTATTTCCCAAACCCAGGTACTTCCAGATAGTTACACTCTCTCCACTCTACTCTCAGAACCAGTTTGAGAACCACTGTTACATGGTATATAAATTGTGTCAGTGATTTCCCCTACGTCAGGGGCTCCTCCTTCACTGCCGAAATCAGAAGTGGACCGGGACCTCTTCGTGGGCACACTGCTGGGTATTGGAGATCCTGCACGCTTCATCCTGAAAGCAGCTCATCTTGATTAGCACAGACATCACAATATGCCAGTTGTTCCTTTAATCGTTTAATTTTTGGGGGTAGTCTGGGTTACAACAGGGAGGAGAGGCTGAGGCATAGCCCAGAGCAATATCTAATTATAACTAGCAAAATATTTTCTAACAATATCAAGCCCCCTCACCCATCACACTCCCCTAAACTATAAAATATAAATACATGTGCAGCTTTAATGGCTTTCTATTGTATTTGTGGGTATATGTTTTTTGAAAACTGTTTTAATGATCTTTAATGTAATCACATATGAAGTAATATTATACTGAGTAACTAAACATGTTTTGAAAATAAATCTGTCCTCCCCCCCCGCTGAGAAACTTCAGCCTGCAAGGGATTTCCACAGAAATGTCCATGAGCTTTCCACGTTAAAAACAAGGTGCTTTCCAGCAGGTCTTACCACCAGACAGGAACACACATTTACTTTTAGAGAGATGGTTTTTTTAGAACCTCTGAGCTAAACTGTTTAACAACTTTGTACTCTATGGTGGTCAATACACAACAAATGTCATGTTTGTCTTCAACGATTCCAGCCAATAGGGGTTGATGGTCTGATGTCATAAAGGTGTGATGTAGCTCCTGAAAAGCATGGAGAACAACTACAGCATCTGACTTCAGTGCAGTGTCGCATTGAGGTTGCTGCCACATAAGGACCCTTTCACCAAAGAGTCACAATTCCTGTTTAAGCATTGGCTTAAAACCCACATCTACTCTATATCAGTTCTGCAGAAACTGTTATAAAATGTTATTATAGTGTATCATAATGCATAACACTGAGCTACAACAGCCATATTTTAGATTTTGTGTACTGCAACAACAAATGGTGAGAATAAGAAGTGGATGAAGCACTGATTTAACTTACCTCATGCTAGAAGTTAGCGGTCCACAAATAAAATGCAGTATTAAATAAAATGTTACTTTTCTTTTTCCTTTCTTATTTTACACTCACAGGCAGATTTATTTTCAATTTTATTTATTTTCTTAATTTATCCCTTTTGATATCCTTTAAATGAATTCCCATCAACAATACCATTTTAAATAAAATATTTCTATATATCAAGACTACTTATATTTATATATATTTATATACAAATATATGTAATATTTGTCTTAGTTTATTCTATAAAATAAAAGTCTCTTGTGAATTTCAAATTAATTTGAGGAAATTCAAAAATAATCTGGGTGCTCTGAGAGTCAGCACTGGCATACAGTTATCAGGGTGCTGAGCAGTTTTAGACAGTGGGCTGATGAGTGTTGGGTTTAAACAGAGTTAAATGCTGTGTGTTTGGAGCAGCTCTGTTTACTACTGCTGTATCAGCTGCTCACATCAGGCACATCACTGCATCACCTCAGTAAACATGATTTATTTCAGTGTAGTTAGCTTGCTGTTAGGTAGCATTAGCATTATAGGTCACACATGTTAGCTAGCCAACATGGCCAACATGCCACACAAAGAATTAGATAGAATAAAATAAGACAGACTCTCAATAAACCTCCAAATAGCTGAAAAAATCATTCCTGTAAATAGAGCAGAACTGAATCTGGATTAATAATTTTATATACTCACTTTGAATCATCCATCTGGAAAACCTGGAAACGACTTGCAGTTTAATCCTCCACTGAGATTAGATACAAACAGCTTTCCTGGTCAAGTTAATCTCAGTTTTAATATTCCAAATGTATGTTATGATCTTGCCATGTTTAATCCTAAACGCTGATTGTGGTGTTTTCTCCTCGTACAGCTCCGTCAGCCTCACTTTACTTTCAGCTTTATTTCAGGAAGTTGTGCTCTGATGTCAGCAACCCCTCCTCCCGCCACCAGAGTCTCTTTCCCCGGAGTTCTGACCTGCTCAGCATCGCCTCACCTGGTCCCAATGAAACCCTCTGGTCCCAATGAAACCCTCTGGTCCCAATGAAACCCTCTTCAAACACTCCTCCCTTCCCACGCGCGAGCGCGAAGTATTGCCAGTATCACTGTATCTGCCTACTGAGCGGTTATATCCTGTAGCGTTGTGTCCTTGAACGAATCATTTGAGTGAACGTACTGAATCGAATCACTTTCTCAGCTGATTCGTTCCTTTCTCAGTTCAGTAGTTGAGCTCAGCAGCGACCGCGCAGGCCGGCAGAGGAACTGCTGTGTGGTCTGTGAATCACTGAATCACCCGCAAGTCTGGTGGCGGAGACCCTCACTGCGAGGGAACTGTGCTCGCTCAACGATTCGTTCACTCAACTGAGGGCTCCGGTTCACTCACTGATTCGTTCACTGAACTGAGGGCTCCGGTTCACTCACTGATTCGTTCACTGAACTGAGGGCTCCGGTTCACTCACTGATTCGTTCACTGAACTGAGGGCTCCGGTTCACTCACTGATTCGTTCACTGAACTGAGGGCTCCGGTTCACTCACTGATTCGTTCACTGAACTGAGGGCCCCGGTTCACTCACTGATTCGTTCACTGAACTGAGGGCCCCGGTTCACTCACTGATTCGTTCACTGAACTGAGGGCTCCGGTTCACTCACTGGTTCACGTTTGCGCTGCCGCTCACTCACATGGAGTCAATCCTTATAAACATAAACACACTCCTCCCCCCTGTTTTAACAGATTTAGTTTCTAGAAACAAACTTGAAATGTCATGTAACATTTACTGTATAAAACAAGTAGCAATAGAAATAAACACAAGTGAGTGATCAATGACTTGATTTCTATTTCCTATAATAAACCCAACATTTAGTTGCATTCTTGAATATTTTTATTTATTAATTTACAGCACTCTCGTCTCCTGGTCCCGGAAGCCGTGAACTAAACTAAACATGAACCGTTCAGCTGTGTATCAGTTAGGTGAGTCGGAGTCGCAGGCTTCTCCTGCCAAGCACTGAACGATTTGGTGAACAAATCTTTTTAGTGAACTGATTCTAATAATTCAGTTCATCTAAAAGAGCTGCTGTGTCCATCACTACTATCCTGACTGTCTGTCTGTGTGTGATTCTCTGGATCTGCTGTATTGCTGGTAACGAACCTCTGCTCTGCCCCCTAACCTCCACTGCTGTCTTCACCCTTACTGGACTTACTGCACCTACTGAACTGCATTTTGGGTTTGACCCTTCTGCTCTGCCTCTGACCTTCTGCTCGGATTGCCCTTTTGTATAATAAATATATATTTATAACCTGCAAATGGATCCTAACTCTGTGTCCGAGTCTGTCATGCCACATCTGATCACTTAGGTCACTCAACGTCCACCCACAGATGATTCTGACATCATTTGGAAAGAGTGTCTATGTGTTTTTTCAGATGAGTAGATAATCTAGCAAATAATCCATATTCACAGGCAGGTTAATAAATATTTTATAATTTGATGATATTTTGGTTATTGAGCACATACAGGAAACCTGAAGGGCAAATTTCTTTGCCTGCATAACAAAACAATTGACAAGACAATTGTATTTATCACTTTCAGCCATAATACATAAGCAGAGGTCAGCCTCTTCACCAGGGGGCCAAGTTGCTAACAATTAGTGTGGTTTTACAGCTTTGTCCAGCAGGGGGGGCTGCTCTCCTTATGCTTCAGGAACCAGATAAAAAAAATCTTGGCCAGTTGGCAAAAATAGCAGGTGTACATGCGAAGTGATAGTCAGTATTTTAATATAATGCAGAACATTGTGAGTAGACTTTTCTTAATATTCATATTTTTATCCTTAACCTATAAAAACCTCAACAGCTCAACACTAAAGCTTAATGTTCTTAGTAATGTAATAAGAATCACTTAAATCCACTTCTGCATAATTAGTTAAATCTTTTAGATGTAAACAAAGCTGTCCAGAGTGGATTGACTTGAAATGTGCATTTCTTAGAAACTTACTGTGCTTAGCATAAAGACAGTGGTGGTGACAGGAACCTTATATCTGAAACCTCGTATATGAATTTCCAGACCATTAAACTAACAGATATGCTGGTCTTGTCTATTACAGCAGTACTTGAAACACCTTCCTCTCGACATCAAGCTTTTATAGCTCTTGATAAATATCGTAGCGCTCTACGGTGAGGATACGTGTAAATTGTCCTGTATGATACGTACAGTTTTTTTTTACGACAGTTTTTGATTTGGAGTGATAAGTATTGTATTGTATGTGTGTAACTACAAACACAGTGTAATAAAAAAACAACAGCCACAACATATTTGTCACGCGTCACTCTGACTCTGTAGTTCTAAGCACTCTCTACACTGATTCTCCTCCGGACTCCAACTTCCAGTGTCCCTTGGGAGATCATGTGACTCACAACTCTCAGTCACTGGCCTATCGCAGATCCTGATCGCTAGATTGCTAGGGATGTTACACCTGTTCTTTGACCTATTAGGACAGCTTTTTTTCTTTATATATCTGTGAAGTATTCCCTCTGTGTGATGGAAGTTGCTGAGTAGGCTTTTCTTGTGTTTGGATGTTATAGTATCAGCCTTTCTGTGTAATTATGACTTCAGTTTTTCAGCTTTCCGGTTTAAGGTTGATTGCCGTGTTTTGCCTTCTGGTTCTTAAACTTTGTCTTGTGTCTCACTATCTTATGGATGTCACTTTGATCATAAACATAGAACATATGGACTGGAAGACTGTACCATTTGTGCTTGTAGGAGACCTATAGTTAAATCATAAACTGCATAAAACAGCTGCAAAGTGAAAAAGTCCAGCTCCCTCTGAAACAAGTCTACTACAGTGTTAGAAGAACAGACTCTCTCAGTAGATGCTGGTCAGAATTAGTAACTGGATTTACCCTTAATTTTATGTTTACCCTGCATTCACACAAATTTCATGTTCAGTTCATGATGGAAAATAATGCTATTTAATTATTTGAAGTAATAATTATATCATTATACTTATGCACTTATTATAATGAAATAGACTCACAGACAGAGGTGAGATCCATATACAGGTTCCTTTTTATTGTAACAACAGACAAAAGGACAAAAGGCAAAAGGACGTAAACAAGAAGACAGACAAGACAATCCATTACACTTATGTAGCTATAATAAATTGTACAGCTTTTAAATGTAAAATACTTTTCTTTTGGTTAAAAATTTAAAGAAACTGGAGTGAAGAAGTGAATTGAGCAAAAGCCTTTATTATGCTAATCGTTTGACAGCCCTTATTATATAAAATAAAATAAGTAAAGCGTTTTCTGGAAACTCAGGTTTTTCCCCCAGAATACAATATATTCAGTCCTTATTTATTCACTTGCACGTTCACTGAGGAGTCGTAATCAACCCTAAATCCTGCATAGAGGGGTTCAGTGAATGTAGTGGTAAATGTATGTAAGTGGGTCAGTGTTTGTGTTTGAGGTGAGACGCTGAAAAAGGACAGAGTGCCGGCCGGCCAGTCCACGTACACTCCTACTCTGTGGGAGCGATAGCGGGGGGCACGTACAACGTTCTTCTTACAGTTGTGCCAGGCAGAGTAACCAAAATCAGAGCAGTACAGACTCCAAGACTGTTTATTCTGTCCAAATGCAGAGTCGTCATTCTCCCCTTTCCTGTTGATACCTCTGCATGCCACTGTTACATCAGCCTCAACACTCCACTCCACCTCCCAGTAACAGCGTCCAGTCAGACTCTCTCTACACAGGACCTGTGGATGGTGTTCAAATCTGTCCGGATGATCTGGATACGGCTGCTCCACTTTCCCATTCTCCACTTTTCTGTTCCCCTCAGACAGAGAGAGACATTTGTAAGCTGTGTTGGGATCCAAAGAGAGATCACAGACATCTGCACGGAAACAAAACACTGATTAAAGGCAACATATCTGTTCCTGATCTCATTACCAGAGTTACCCTGACAAACTATAAGTATACTTATAATTAGTTTTAAATAAGCTTAAGAAGTAAGAAGTATACTTATTTTCAAAGTATACTTTATGTACACTAGTATACGTATAGTATTAGTACTAGTAGTAAACTTGTATATGTATTATTTAAATACTTCTTGGGACTAAATTGGCCAATGTTTGTTTATGAAAGTGTGGATGTGCAAGGTACTCTTTAATACACCCACATACAATGTGGTTTCGGAGAACGCAGTATCCATTGTTTCCATAAACAATCTGAAAGACTGACTCATCAGACCACAGTGCACGTTTCCACTGAGTGTTTCCAATAAGCTCTGAGTTCTGAGAGGTCAGCAGTGGAATTGTGAATTTCTGGAATTGTTGATAAGATTTTCACTATGTATAGCACAGTATTGATATTGGCACTCCTGTTTTCTCCAGGCAACTCACCCATACCTTATTGTACACACCAATTTATTCCAATGCATGGAATACCACACATACTTACCCATATTGCTTCTCTTGACATAGTCTGTTTATTGTTTGTATTTTCTAAATTGTCTGTAAATTATATGTATATAGTCTGCACATTGCATGATGAATTTATTTTTAAAATTTCACAACCTTTTTACCTGTGTGCCATCTCATTTTAAATTTGTTGCAAGCATTACTTTCATAATAAGCACATATTTACTAAAGAATTAAAAACATTAATATGTTGCTTTTGTTATGTTTTAAATTGAAACCGAGATCAGTGTGGATTTACAAATAACTTGCTTTATTTGCACTACACATGCTGTTGCAGCTGTCTTGAAATTGAGGTTTATACATCTTAACAGGCTTCCTGTTTACTAAATAAGGACTATTACTCTTGTTGGTGTCTTGCCTGTGTTTGATTGGCATGTTTCTGAGTTTGTGTTTTTGCATTTGCTGCTTTTGTCTTCATATTTACACAAAAACTCTTTGTTTTTTTGTTTATTTTTACCCTGGTCTAGTTGAGTTATTGGTCTACAACTGACTTTTGTGCTTAGAAATAAAAATGTTACATGGATCTGTTATGTGTATACATTACAGTGTGTCCAAACTTACATTTCTTTAGTCCTGGGTTCATCATTATCTCCCCGTCATATGTCACTCTAAACACATCAAGACACATTCAAACATTTGTTGAAATCATATTATAATAATGGCAATTCTAGACCTTTCTATTGAGCTAACAAAATAAACAAATATGAGTACACAAAGAGGAATCAAAATGACTGACAATAAAGATGGGACTCAAAGACAAAGGCGTGGAACCCATGTCCATTGAGCTCCTTCAGGTGCTACAAGTGACCAAGGAGGACTGAAGTAATAGCCGCTAAACAAAGAACAAGCAACTGGTATGTTGTCAAGTCCAGCAGTTTTGGCAGGGGTTTACTAATGCCTGTAGCAAGAAAATCACTATCCAGAAATCAAGCCTTCCCTACCCTGAATAACAATTCATCAGTCCACAACAATGTAAATCACATGTGCAGTAATAATAGTACAGGAACATTACAACAAATTATTTTTATTATATTAAAAATATTAAAAATCAAAAATGTTTCAGTGACCACTATCAGAAATATATACGTAATCTAGCATAACAATCTCTCCCATACACACTCGCTCATACATACTGTTGTACACACCTGAGTGTGTGCAGTAAGCAGTGTGAATCCTCCAGTACAGCAGACAGAAACTCTACTCCAGACTCTCCTGTGTGATTATAGGTCAGATCCAGTTCTCTCAGGTGTGAGGGGTTTAATTTCAGAGCTGAAGCCAGATAAGAACAGCCTTCATCTGTAACCATACAACCAGACAATCTGCAGAAAAAATTAAAAAGGGTGGGTGATAATATAAAAACATCTATCTATTTAGGATCTGTTACTCTGCTAATACTATTTTTCCTTTCAATGCATCATCGAAGTGACGTCAAAAGAATAGTTGCATGTTTCTGAACAACAATATGCTTGTAGGAGAATACCAACTGCCAGTTTGTTACATTGACAAGCACCTTGTTGAGTGAGGAGAGGAGAGGTAAGGTCATCCTCTATTGGTATTCTGGCCTTGGGTGACTTTGCCTTTACTGGAAATCATGGAGAAGTCTTCAGATATGCAGTATGGTTATGACTGTGTATATACAGGGGTCATATCTTTGTGTGATTGTTATATGCGTCTCACATACATTAGAAGTATATTCAAGATGAATTTATTATCTCTATCATTTCCTCAATCTCCAAATCTTATTGAACAGTTCACATGACATGTTATTTTCAGAAGGCTTACCTGAGTGTCTCCAGTTTACAGTGTGAACTCCTCAGTCCAGCAGAGAGCAGCTCCACTCCTGAATCCTGCAAGTCATTGTTACTAAGGTCCAGCTCTTTCAGGGAGGAATATCTTAATTGTAAAGCTGTTTCCAGATGTATACAAGCTCTTTCTCCAAGATTGCAGAAAGTAAGCCTGATAAGAGAGATATATTTTCACAGCAGATCTTACAAAAAATATGTTTGTATCATAAATAGTTGTGCCCAGTGTGCTGTAGAGTAGGATGATCTTTAAAATTCCGCTGTCTGTAGCAGTTACGGTAACTTGTAACTTTGTGTTTGCTTTAATGAATATTATTTATCTTGGGACATTTCTTCTCAAATACAAAGAGATGGTTGCAAGTGGATTAATTAAGTATCTGCAGTGTAATTACTAATTCTAATAAGCAGGTGTTAATGTGTTATGAATGCAGCAGCCGTGATAGTTTTTTACTGTTAATATATTTTTTATGTTTATTATAAAATAAACCATTTGGAAGCAAACAGAAACAAAATAAAAAGCATAGAAATCACACACTAAAAACACGCATGTGTGACAGAAAATGCCTTTTATGTACCTCCTGTCTTTCCTTCATGGTAAGGTGGTAAGGTGGTTTAAAACTTATAAAAACAAGCCTTAAGGCCTTAAACTGATTAAATGCTTTAAACAAAAACAGTGTTTCTAAGCAGAATGACATCTTTTTGGCCAAAACACCAAAGTAATTTATGCAGTGTGCCTCTAACAGTGGTCCTTATCACTATGTCATTCATTCTGAGACCTCCTCCTAGCTCTTATTGACCCAAGGCAAAAAGCCAGCTTCTAGTAGCATTAAGATGTACACTTATGACAGTGTGTTTGGCAGTATTATAGTTTTGCTTAGGTCTTTATGTAATTTGAAACATTAATACTGGTAAATATTCACTCCATTTTTATATACTCATGTATGGTCAAAAGAAGGTTTTGAATTAAATAAAAGAAAGTACTGTTTTCATGGAGGGCAAGTGTGGTCAATTATTATCTTGATATTTTTATTGTTTATTTTTAGTATTTTATTTAGGCGTTATTCAGGTGCTATAACAAATGAGATGCATCAACACACACTGAGTACAACAACTTTACAGCTTTACATTTTAAGCTCATTAATAAACAAACCAACAATTTACCTGAGTACCTCTAGTTTACAGTGTGGATGCTTCATTCCTGCAGAAAGCTGGTCTACTCCAATATCCTGCAGAGCATTATTACTGAGATCCAGCTCTTTCAGGGAGGAGTTTGCTGACTGTAGAGCTGATGCTAGTTTTTCACATGAACTTGTGGTGAGATTACAGCCAGCAAGCCTACAAAAGCAAAAACAATGTATACCATGTTGCAATTTAGACATTTTTCATGTGCCATTTTGTGTTTACATCTATAAACAAATGCGAGAGGAGGGTATCCCACAAAGAGACAAGCTTGTTTTTTTCTTTGAATTAGCCTTGCTCAAATCAGCCTAGGAGTTCAGTTCAGGCCCAGTGTGTTCCACTATCAAAGTCAAGTTGTGATCTTTTCAAAATAATGCAAGCCACAATTCAGTAATCTAGGCTTACATGTGTGCATGCAATATTTATATCTGATGTACAGTTTTCAAACCTAACAAGTTCTCTGGTGGATAGCTGTAGTTCAGCCCATTTATTTAACATGCACTTGTTTTGTTCTGAGTATGAGTATGAATCAATGTCCCTCACAGTTCTATCATTCATATAATATTGGCCCTTGGTTTTTGTGGTATCTATTATTTAGCATACAATCTGATCATTAACTCCTGCAGTATAGACTCTTGTTGTAATAAAGGCACAGATTATTAGAATGGCACACACTTTTTTGTGGGGTGATGTGTTTCAATTTAACTAGTTTCAGTGCAGGATCTGAACAGGCTGTAAGCAGAAAAGCATTGCTAAGCTCTCACAGTAGGCTAGAAAATACACACAGGAGTAAACTTTACATGTCTATCAAATTATTATCTTAATGTCAACCCATATTAAGAGTATTGAGGTTAAAGATTGTTTCACACACATTGTTTTACACATATTGCCATAGTAACTGAGCTGACTTAGCATCTCAAATTTTAACTGAATTGCTTAAATTTAACAGTTCATTCACAGAGTTCACCTGAGTATCTCTAGTTTACAACTTTGCAGTCCATCAGAGAGGATCTCCACTCCTGAGTCTTGCACGTCACTGTTACTGAGATCCAGCTCTTTTAAGGGGGAGTGTGCAGATTGCAGCGCAGAGCAGATAATTTTATAGGAGTCCTTGATAAAATAACAGTTAGCTAGTCTGAAAAAATACAAACATATAATAAGGAAACAAATAAAAAGCATACATATTTCAATCTAAACAGTAAATTATTCGATTTTTTTGATAGCACTGCTGAAGAGAAGCATTTATATGATTACTTTACAACATACATATGCCATTCATGCCTTGCTGAGAGCTGGAGCTGGAAAACCACATAAACATTGATAATGGTTTATTTCAACAAGTGTTGCAGTCTTAAAGGCTGCTTCATTAACTTCGAGGTCAAGTGACTGAGTTCTGGTACCATTTTCTTAAGTGAAATCATAGTATGTTGTAACAACTGTTTTCATAATGTTGTACTCATTTCACAGTTCTAACAGGTTCAGTCAATCACTAAGTGAAGCTGCATTTAAATTATATTGATGTCACGCCTCTCGTTGCGGCTGGTGAGCCTGCTAGCCCCACGGACTACACTACCCAGAACCCTTGGGTGCAAGACGTCACGGTCACATGTCCCCACTCCACCTTTCGTTCACAGTCACCCGAATATTGACTTCACCTGTTCTTCATCACCTGCACACTATAAAGACTCTATCTCATACCTCCACTAGTGCAAGGTTTTTATTATCTTCTGTTTTGTGTACAACCCTAGTTCTGTTTTTTGACTACATTTTTGGATTTGCCTTTGATATTCTCGTTCTGGTGTTCGATCCTGTGCTCTCCCTTTCTGACTACCCGTTTGATATTCCCTTTTTTGTGTCAATAAACTTGCTTATTGACTTTTCTTCCGTGAGCGTCCTTTCTGTCTGACCTGCGCCTGACAATTGAGTGTTGACTGACCAATGGTTTTATAAATCATTTAGGGTATTACCATAATGATTCACAAAAAATCTTATAAACAGCTTAATGAAGCCACAATTCTGAACCTTGCTAGTGGTTTTCTTTATTGACTTGTTTCCCTTCTGAACCTTGCTAGTGGTTTTCTTTATTGACTTGTTTCCCTTTTTTTCCCATTTACACTACAAACTTTGTGTGCCCACAAATGGTCTACAGCATCTAGACAGGTCTACATGGTCTACAGCATGTGTGTGGGGGTTCATGTAAACAAAACACTCACATAGCCTTTTTGCAGGTGCTTATAGCCGGGATCAGTCTCCTGTAACCCTCCTCTGATGTGTTGTATTTGTTCAGGTTCAGCTCATCCAACACCTCCTCGGAGTTCAGAAGCATATAGGCTAGTGCTGAACATTGTCCAGGAGAGAGTTTCTTTTCTAAGTGTTTCTCTGATTTGACAAACTCCTGAATCTCTTGGGAAATAGACGGATCATTTATTTCAGACAGACACAGAAACAGATTGACGGAGCTCTCGGTTGAGAGGTCACCATATTCATCTCTGATTAACATCTTTATGTACTCTACTGTTTTCTTTGAACTGACATGTGTTTTTGTCAGCAGGCCTTGTAAAAGTCTCTGATTGTGCTCCAGTGAGATGCCCAGCAGGAAACGGAGAAAACAATCCAGGTTTCCATTTTCACTCTCTACAGCTTTATCCACAACTCCTTCCAGAAGCTCATCTAGTAAAACATCTTCAGACAACTCTCTGTGTTGTGGTTGAAACCACTGCAGTATCTCCATGTTCTTGTTCTCATAGCAGTGAAACACATAAACAGCAGCCAGGAACTCCTGAAAGCTCAGATGAACAAAGCAGTAGACCTTCCTCTGGTAAAGCACAGATTCCTCCCTGAAGATCTCTGTGAAAATTCCAGAGTACACTGAGGCTTCAGTGATATCAATCCAACACTCTCTCAGATCCTCTTCATAGAACATCACATTACCCTTCAGCAGCTGTTTGAAAGCCAGTTCAGACAGTTTCAGAAGAATGGTTTTGTTGGATTCAAGAAGTTTCTTTGGGTCTTTCTCATCTTTCTCCTCATACTTCTCATTCTTAATGTTTGTCTGAGTGAGCAGGAAGTGTAAGTACATCTCAGTCAGAGTTTTAGGGATTTCTGTATTACGATGTTCCATGATTTGCTGAAGGACGCTAGCAGAGATCCAGCAGAAGACTGGAATGTGGCACATGATGTGGAGGCTCCTTATTGCCTTAATGTGTGAGATGATTCTCTCAGCCTGGTCTTCATCACTGATCTTCTTCCTGAAGTACTCCTCCTTCTGTGGGTCACTGAATCCCTGAATTTCTGTCACACGGTTGAGGTGTTTAGGAGGGATCTGATTGGCTGCTCCTGGTCGAGAGGTTATCCAGATGAGGGCAGAGGGCAGCAGCTTTCCTTGCAAGATGTTTGTCAACAGCACGTCCACTGATGATTTCATGGTTATGTCAGATACTTCCTCACACTGTTCAAAGTTCAGTGGGATTCTGCTTTCATCCAGACCATCAAATATAAACACAATTTTGTATTGATCATATATTTCTGAGTCCAGATCTTTAAGCTCAGGATGGAAGTCACACAGAAGTCCATGTAGACTGTATTCATCATCTTTAATCAAATTCAGTTCCCGGAACGGAAACACAAACATGAAATCCACGTCCTGATTGGCTTTTCCTTCAGCCCAGTCCAGAATGAATTTCTGCACAGAGACGGTCTTTCCAATTCCAGCAATGCCTTTAGTCAGCACTGTTCTGAGCTTGTGCACTTTGTGTCCTTTGGTTTCTTTTGTTCTTTTTCTTCTTTCTTGATATTTAAGACCCTCAGTCGTTGCATATGTAATGTTTTCCTCTTCTGTTTCTCCTTCAGGACAGTGTAGAGGTTTAAAGATATCTAAGCAGTTAATTTGAATGTCTTGTAAGTGTTTCTTTTGTGTTTTCTCCATCTGTAGAATCTCATGTTCTTCATTCACTCCTTCACTCTCTCCCTCTATGATGTAGAGCTGTGTATAAATCCTGTTCAGAAGGGTTCTATTCTCTTGTGTTTTGATTCCCTCAAATATACTTTCATATTTTTTCTTCATGCTGGTTTTGTGCTTCTCTAAGACCCTTACTAGGACATTGTCTACTGGTTTGTAAAACCTTTGTTGCACGTCTCCCATCCCTTCTACCATTGTATGGGTAGATGTCTGTAGTGATTTATCTATTGAGTGCTGCCTGAAAAGGTTGAAACACAAACAGCATATTTATAAATAACCAAAATAAACTGCCACTGAATTAAGAAACTTTAAGTAAAGTATATTACAAATATGACTTATAGGACAAACGTCTTCTTAATTAGAATGTATCTATATAATAATGAGTGACAGTTTGTATGGCATGTAAATGACAAAATACAAAAAGTGTTATATATTATTGTAAGTCACTGTAAAGAGAAAAGCAATTGTGAATTATTTCTATTCGTCCAACCACTATGAAATTGTCACTACAGTGCTCAAATTATACAGTAAGCTGGAAATCACAACTACTTTTATTTTATTTGAATGATACTTGCACAACAGTATGTGGCTTATACTTATTTTTTGCAACTTATTTTTTACCAACTAGCACTTTCAGCATTTCAACTTTCAGAACTATTGCCTATTCCTGAGCACTAAAACAATCTAGGAGTGATCAGGAGCCCTGATTTAAAAGACTGCTAAGGTGTACATTTTTTGTTTGATTATGAAGCAGTAGGCTTTACCACCACCAGCTTGACATAAATAGAAATTGTTATAGATATAATATTGTAGCATTAGCAAATAGGAAATCGAGGAATACCATGCATCACAATCACAATTGCACACTAAGTCACCCATTAATAAGAACAACATCAGTCACAGCAAACTTTTTCTATGGCACACTTTGCAGTGCCACATCTTCCAGGCTCCCCACATGGCGAGGATTGGTGGTTGGCCCAATATCTATCACTTATTGAATGAACACATTAATTGTAATAACAGTCTCACCTAAAATAAACAAAGTGTTACAATGTGATTTACAAAATGTATCACAAAGTTCAAGAATATATTTTGGATTCTTTAATCTCATTGGTAGCAACGATTTACCCTGAGTAAGAAGCTTCTCTTCCATTGTTAAAGCTGATTGGCTCTGTTATGGACCAGTCACTCTTCATGGACACACAACTGGACATTGGGGATCCAGGACTCTTCATCCTGAGAGAAGTTCACCCACAATTTAAGGGTTAACTTTTTAAAGGGTTAACTCTTTAGTATAACTCTCGTCATTAAAGCAGTGGTGTCCATTCTCATGCAAAAGCCTGGTGTTGCTGATAAACTGTTTGAAGACTGAGGCTAGCTGATTTAATGAGTAGAATCAGGTGTACTCTGATTTATTTGGGATGTAAACCTGCAGCTATATTAGCCATTAGTGGATAAGATTGGACACCTCTGAATTAAAATTTTGTGAAAGTGACAACAAATCTTACTCACTTAATGTCAGATGTTCCTACTCCACTCCTGGAATTATGTTTCATCATCTTAACCCTCTGAAAAAATTCTCACTTACACTGGAGATGCTGTTCACTGTAAAAAAAAAATCCACACACTGACGCACTTGTAAATTAATCTATATAATTGTGATTTACATGGACATTGTTGATTTTTTTAAATGGTTAAATAAATAAATAAATAATTTTATTTCAACAATTAAATACAACAATACACATTTAAGTAATTACTTATTGATTGTATTACGTAGGAATTTATTTAAAAAATGACAAACATGGAATTAATTAATTGTCATATTAAATATTTATTTCCTTACTTATTTATATTATGAAGCCACATAAATCCCTTAATATTTATAATGATGTTCTAAAATTTGTTAAACATCTGTAGTCAAACATCATGCAGAATAAAAAAGTGTAATGAAACTGATTTGACCCGAGATTTATAGTTATTGCCAATGTGGTGTTACACTGTAGTTAGTGTTTTATGGGTAAACCTAAAACCTTTTGTAGCACATAAATGAACTCGTTTTATTAAACCCAAATACATACTTTAATAAAAAAAGTAAAACTAGTTTCATTGCTTGATATCACATGATGTAACTAAGTTTACAAGAGGTAATGTAAAAAGTGCCAAAAATAGCATAATTAGAATACTCTGTATATATTAAGTGTAACTTAATAACATTTTAATTACATATTGGTAGTGATAGATTAGATAAATTAGTGGTTCCAAAATAACCTGTTTCAGCAGACTTTAAGTATGTTTTTCCATAAAGGTAGTGCTTGATGAAGGTTTTCCAATGTAATCCCTCACCTTGTACTTATTGTATAACAATACAGGACCGTCTGAGGCTGTTAGGCTTAGGCTTGGGCCTTTTATGCACTCAAATTTCTCACACATTGTTTGACAAACTGAAGATTCTCTGCCCATCTTCGCTCCCGAGAGACTCAACCTTTTGCAGATACTGCTTTTGTTCCAAATAATGACTACAGTAACCTTATAGTTGTTTTTTTTAAACCTCGTTACTAGCCTTATGTTGCCCCATTTTAACTTTTTGGATTTTGTTGCTGGGCTGAAATGCACAAATGGATGTAAAAACATTTATTAAATTCTAAGAAACAAACAATTAAAATCTTAACTTATTACACATACCATAGAATAATACAATTAAAATCAATAGTCAATACTTCACACAACATAACATCTCAAACCATGGGCCCATGGAGGAGTTAGGGGGAATTCTGCCATTAAAACTAAAGGGCTTACCTAAAAGGGGAAATTAGCTGCCACCACAAGCACTCATACAGGTCACTCACTCTGCAAAGCAAAATAACAGTGTTCAGTGAGAATCACAGACTTGGAAGCAGCTAAGTGGCCAAGACCCTCTGGCCAGTAGCTGAGCAAGCTGTTACCAAACAATAAAATAGAGCTCACTCCAAAAAGTAATGTCCTTCATAACAGTCTACAGTTACCTAAGAAACAGTGTATTAAAGGTTATATTCAAAAGACCTTATTATAGATTAAACATCTCAGTGGACATCCTACCTTCTTGGGTGCATGCCACATAGTCACCTCCACTGGCTTTCAACCTGAGCACGAACTGGTGGTACGTTTACAAAAAGAGCAGTTGCCTGCAAACACAAGGAGCAAATAGCTTTCACGCTCTGAGCCAGATCTAATCCACACTACTGACGCACCTGGTGAGCTAAACCACACCCCTCCCAACTAGCTGCAGAAACCATGAGAATTAAAACTACACGCCCAACCTTTCACAATAACAAACAAAGTGAAGTTGACCTGACAAAATATGGGTTCATACTGTCTGCAATTAAATGTAACAAATGTAAGAAACACTTTTTACACATTAAACAATGTGTAAATAAGAATCAAAATCAAAAGAAAAACTATTTTTTAGATGGTAAATATTTTGGCAGGAACCCAGCTAACCAGTTTGGCCATGGAGTTTAGTTTAGAATCAGAATCAGAATCAGAAATACTTTATTGATCCCAGGGGGGAAATTGCAGTTATTGCAGTAGCAGCTGTTGTGTAGAAGAATAAACACTCTAATAATAATTTACAACATAAAAGAAATTTGTAGTATGTACACATATATAGTCTTCTATTACAATAGAATAATAAAATGTAAAGTGTCTGTGGCTATAGTAATAAGTACAGATATACTGTATACAGCAGTAAGAGTTTAGAATAGGAAAGTTATTACACATTTGAGTTCTTATATACATAATTAAACTATTGTTCTATTTATATTACTGTACATGTGAGAGGTGTCGTACGTTAAGAGAGGAGTTATAAAGTCTGATAGCCACTGGTAAGAATGACATTTCATTAGATTCCATTTCATGGAATATAATTAGACTTAATTTTTGTAGAAGTAAGTATTTAATGGTCTCTGTATAGTTATAGTAAATGTCAATAAATACATTCATTTCTTCATATGATTTGCATTTGTCAATTTAAATCTCTTAAAGCTGACTCACTATTTGTTTATTCTAAAAAGATTTTTATATTTATTGAGCTACATTTCATTAACGTTTTCATATTTAACTCCTTACAAAATATAAAAGCAAGATCATTGCATAACTGATGAAGAACATATTGTGTACATTGCGTATTATATGTGCATTTGAAGTAGATTTTTTACTTAATACCTTTCAATTTGTGAAAACAAACCTCTTTGTGAATGATAATCCTTCTTCAGCTGCTAAGAGCAGTGTGTATGTATGATCATCTGTGGGTGTTTACAACATCTCTAAAACAGGTGAGTCTGGTTCAACCTGAACAATTATACTCAGATTCTAAAATAGTCCTTCTCACCTACAGTCTCATTCACTAATGCACTACAGTCTGTTCTACCTACAGTCTCATTCACTAATGTATTACAGTCTGTTTTACCTACAGTCTCATTCACTAATGCACTACAGTCTGTTCTACCTATAGTCTCATTCACTAATGTATTACAGTCTGTTTTACCTACAGTCTCATTCACTAATGCACTACAGTCTGTTTTACCTACAGTCTCATTCACTAATGCACTACAGTCTGTTCTACCTACAGTCTCATTCACTAATGTATTACAGTCTGTTTTACCTACAGTCTCATTCACTAATGCACTACAGTCTGTTCTACCTAGAGTCTCATTCACTAATGTATTACAGTCTGTTTTACCTACAGTCTCATTCACTAATGTATTACAGTCTGTTTTACCTACAGTCTCATTCACTAATGCACTACAGTCTGTTCTACCTACAGTCTCATTCACTAATGTATTACAGTCTGTTTTACCTACAGTCTCATTCACTAACGCACTACAGTCTGTTCTACCTACAGTCTCATTCACTAATGCACTACAGTCTGTTCTACCTACAGTCTCATTCACTAATGTATTACAGTCTGTTTTACCTACAGTCTCATTCACTAATGTATTACAGTCTGTTTTACCTACAGTCTCATTCACTAATGTATTACAGTCTGTTTTACCTACAGTCTCATTCACTAATGCACTACAGTCTGTTCTACCTTCAGTCTCATTCACTAATGCACTACAGTCTGTTCTACCTACAGTCTCATTCACTAATGTATTACAGTCTGTTTTACCTACAGTCTCATTCACTAATGTATTACAGTCTGTTTTACCTACAGTCTCATTCACTAATGCACTACAGTCTGTTCTACCTACAGTCTCATTCACTAACGCACTACAGTCTGTTCTACCTACAGTCTCATTCACTAACGCACTACAGTCTGTTCTACCTACAGTCTCATTCACTAATGCACTACAGTCTGTTTTACCTACAGTCTCATTCACTAACGCACTACAGTCTGTTCTACCTACAGTCTCATTCACTAATGCACTACAGTCTGTTCTACCTACAGTCTCATTCACTAATGTATTACAGTCTGTTTTACCTACAGTCTCATTCACTAATGCATTACAGTCTGTTTACCTACAGTCTCATTCACTAATGCACTACAGTCTGTTCTACCAACAGTCTCATTCACTAATGCACTACAGTCTGTTTTACCTACAGTCTCATTCACTAATGCACTACAGTCTGTTTTACCTACAGTCTCATTCACTAATGCACTACAGTCTGTTCTGCCTACAGTCTCATTCACTAATGCACTATAGTCTGTTTTACCTACAGTCTCATTCACTAATGCACTATAGTCTGTTTTACCTACAGTCTCATTCACTAATGTATTACAGTCTGTTTTAGCTACAGTCTCATTCACTAATGCACTATAGTCTGTTTTACCTACAGTCTCATTCACTAATGTATTACAGTCTGTTTTACCTACAGTCTCATTCACTAATGCACTACAGACTGTTCTACCTACAGTCTCATTCACTAATGTATTACAGTCTGTTTTAGCTACAGTCTCATTCACTAATGCACTACAGTCTGTTTTACCTACAGTCTCATTCACTAATGCACTACAGACTGTTCTACCTACAGTCTCATTCACTAATGTATTACAGTCTGTTCTACCTACAGTCTCATTCACTAATGCACTACAGTCTGTTCTAACTACAGTCTCATTCACTAATGCACTACAGTCTGTTCTACCTACAGTCTCATTCACTAATGCACTACCGTCTGTTCTACCTACAGTCTCATTCACTAATGCACTACAGTCTGTTCTAGCTACAGTCTCATTCACTAATGCACTACAGTCTGTTCTACCTACAGTCTCATTCACTAATGCACTACAGCCTGTTCTAGCTACCGTCTCATTCACTAATGCACTACAGTCTGTTCTAGCTACAGTCTCATTCACTAATGCACTACAGTCTGTTTTACCTACAGTCTCATTCACTAATGTATTACAGTCTGTTTTACCTACAGTCTCATTCACTAATGTATTACAGTCTGTTTTACCTACAGTCTCATTCACTAATGCACTACAGTCTGTTCTAACTACAGTCTCATTCACTAATGCACTACAGTCTGTTCTACCTACAGTCTCATTCACTAATGTATTACAGTCTGTTTTACCTACAGTCTCATTCACTAATGTATTACAGTCTGTTTTACCTACAGTCTCATTCACTAATGTATTACAGTCTGTTTTACCTACAGTCTCATTCACTAATGCACTACAGTCTGTTCTACCTACAGTCTCATTCACTAATGCACTACAGCCTGTTCTAGCTACAGTCTCATTCACTAATGCACTACAGTCTGTTCTAGCTACAGTCTCATTCACTAATGCACTACAGTCTGTTTTACCTACAGTCTCATTCACTAATGTATTACAGTCTGTTTTACCTACAGTCTCATTCACTAATGTATTACAGTCTGTTTTACCTACAGTCTCATTCACTAATGCACTACAGTCTGTTCTAACTACAGTCTCATTCACTAATGCACTACAGTCTGTTCTACCTACAGTCTCATTCACTAATGCACTACAGTCTGTTCTATCTACAGTCTCATTCACTAATGCACTACAGTCTGTTCTACCTACAGTCTCATTCACTAATGCACTACAGTCTGTTCTAGCTACAGTCTCATTCACTAATGCACTACAGCCTGTTCTAGCTACAGTCTCATTCACTAATGCACTACAGTCTGTTTTACCTACAGTCTCATTCACTAATGTATTACAGTCTGTTTTACCTACAGTCTCATTCACTAATGTATTACAGTCTGTTTTACCTACAGTCTCATTCACTAGTGCACTACAGTCTGTTCTAACTACAGTCTCATTCACTAATGCACTACAGTCTGTTCTACCTACAGTCTCATTCACTAATGCACTACAGTCTGTTCTATCTACAGTCTCATTCACTAATGCACTACAGTCTGTTCTACCTACAGTCTCATTCACTAATGCACTACAGTCTGTTCTAGCTACAGTCTCATTCACTAATGCACTACAGCCTGTTCTAGCTACAGTCTCATTCACTAATGCACTACAGTCTGTTCTACCTACAGTCTCATTCACTAATGTATTACAGTCTGTTCTAGCTACAGTCTCATTCACTAATGTATTACAGTCTGTTTTACCTACAGTCTCATTCACTAATGTATTACAGTCTGTTTTACCTACAGTCTCATTCACTAATGCACTACAGTCTGTTCTACCTACAGTCTCATTCACTAATGCACTACAGCCTGTTCTACCTACAGTCTCATTCACTAATGCACTACAGTCTGTTCTACCTACAGTCTCATTCACTAATGCACTACAGTCTGTTTTACCTACAGTCTTATTCACTAATGCACTACAGTCTGTTCTACCTACAGTCTCATTCACTAATGTATTACAGTCTGTTCTATCTACAGTCTCATTCACTAATGCACTACAGTCTGTTCTACCTACAGTCTCATTCACTAATGCACTACAGTCTGTCTTACCTACAGTCTCATTCACCAATGCACTACAGTCTGTTTTACCTACAGTCTCATTCACTAATGTATTACAGTCTGTTTTACCTACAGTCTCATTCACTAATGTATTACAGTCTGTTTTACCTACAGTCTCATTCACTAATGCACTACAGTCTGTTTTACCTACAGTCTCATTCACTAATGCACTACAGACTGTTCTACCTACAGTCTCATTCACTAATGCACTACAGTCTGTTTTACCTACAGTCTCATTCACTAATGCACTACAGTCTGTCTTACCTACAGTCTCATTCACTAATGTATTACAGTCTGTTCTACCTACAGTCTCATTCACTAATGCACTACAGTCTGTCTTACCTACAGTCTCATTCACTAATGCACTACAGTCTGTTTTAGCTACAGTCTCATTCACTAATGCACTATAGTCTGTTCTACCTACAGTCTCATTCACTAATGTATTACAGTCTGTTCTATCTACAGTCTCATTCACTAATGCACTACAGTCTGTTTTACCTACAGTCTCATTCACTAATGCACTACAGTCTGTCTTACCTACAGTCTCATTCACCAATGCACTACAGTCTGTTTTACATACAGTCTCATTCACTAATGTATTACAGTCTGTTTTACCTACAGTGTCATTCACTAATGTATTACAGTCTGTTTACCTACAGTCTCATTCACTAATGCACTACAGTCTGTTCTACCTACAGTCTCATTCACTAATGCACTACAGCCTGTTCTACCTACAGTCTCATTCACTAATGCACTACAGTCTGTTCTACCTACAGTCTCATTCACTAATGTATTACAGTCTGTTTTACCTACAGTCTCATTCACTAATGCACTACAGACTGTTCTACCTACAGTCTCATTCACTAATGCACTACAGTCTGTTTTACCTACAGTCTCATTCACTAATGCACTACAGACTGTTCTACCTACAGTCTCATTCACTAATGCACTACAGTCTGTTTTACCTACAGTCTCATTCACTAATGCACTACAGTCTGTCTTACCTACAGTCTCATTCACTAATGTATTACAGTCTGTTCTACCTACAGTCTCATTCACTAATGTATTACAGTCTGTTCTACCTACAGTCTCATTCACTAATGCACTACAGTCTGTCTTACCTACAGTCTCATTCACTAATGTATTACAGTCTGTTCTACCTACAGTCTCATTCACTAATGCACTACAGTCTGTCTTACCTACAGTCTTATTCACTAATGCACTACAGTCTGTTCTACCTACAGTCTCATTCACTAATGTATTACATTCTGTTTTACCTACAGTCTCATTCACTAATGCACTACAGACTGTTCTACCTACAGTCTCATTCACTAATGCACTACAGTCTGTTTTACCTACAGTCTCATTCACTAATGCACTACAGTCTGTTTTACCTACAGTCTCATTCACTAATGCACTACAGTCTATTTTACCTACTCATTCACCCACCAGACACCTTGGAATATACTTGGTTCATTTTCTATGTAGGTGTAATTCCTTGCATACTTCTTTGTGAAGTGCTGCCTGCATCAGACATACCTTATCAGTTACACTGTTACATCAGACATACCTTATCAGTTACACTGATTTCCCAAGCTTTAAACATCTCAAGGAGCACCGTGCAAGCGATCATATTGAAATGGAGGGAGTATCAGACCACTGCAGATCTACCAAGACCCGGCCGTCCCTCTAAACTTTCAGCTCAAACCAGGAGAAGACTGATCAGAGATACAGCCAAGAGGCTCATGATCACTCTGGATGAACTGCAGAGATCTACAGCTGAGGTGGAGAGTCTGTCCATAGGACAACAATCAGTCGTACACTGTACAAATCTGGTCTTTATGGAAGAATGGCAAGAAGAAAGCCATTTCTCAAAGATATCTATAAAAAGTCTCGTTTAAAGTTTACCACAAGCCACCTGGGAGACACACCAAACATGTGGAAGAAGGTGCTCTGAAAATTTTTTAAAAAAAAACTAAAAGAGAAATTGTTGGATGTCAAAATACACACACTCAGGGATTAGTTTAGTCACTATGTGATGTTAATAATAAAACCTAGCTACAGCCCTGACCTTAACCTCGACCCAAACCCAAACCTAACCCTCACGTTTGAATGAAAATCTCATTTATGTTCTAATCCTAACTCTAGGTCCTTCAGATGGTCAGATGAAACCAAAATTGAACTTTTTGGCCACGATGCAAAATGTTATGTTTGGCGTAAAAGCAACACAGCTCATCACCCTGAACACACCATCCCCACTGTCAAACATGGTGGTGGCAGCATCATGCTCTGGACCTGCTTTTCTTCAGCAGGGACGGGAAGATGTTAAAATTGATGGGAAGATGGATGGAGCCAAATACAGGACCATTCTGGAAGAAAACCTGTTGGAGTCTGTAAAAGACCTGGGACGGAGATTTATCTTCCAACAAAACAATGATCCAAAACATAAAGTAAAATCTACAATGGACTGGTTCACAAATAAACATATCCAGGTTAGAACGGCCAAGTCAAAGTCCAGACCTGAATCCAATCCAGAATCTGTGGAAAGATCTGAAAACTGCTGTTCACAAACGTATCCATCCAACCTCACTGAGCTCCAGCTGTTTTGCAGGAAGATAGAGACATACCCCGAACGACCTGCAGCTGTAATCGCAGCAAAAGGTGGCGCTACAAAGTATTAACGCAAGGGGGCTGAATAATATTGCACGCCCCACTTTTCAGTTTATTATTTCTAAAAAATGTTTAAAATATCCAATAAATTTTGTTCCACTTCACGATTTTGTTCCACTTGTTGATTCTTCACAAAAAAATTGTGAAGAAAAAAGAATGTCTTTTTTAGAGGGAAATGAGAAACACACAGTCTTCCGTTCCCTGGAAACCTGTCCTGTTCTGTATTTATCGTCTCTGTTCAGTTTATTGCACTATTTTGTCTGTACTGTGTATATTGTACAGATTTACGGGCAGTCGTAGCCTGAAGGTTAGGGATCCGGTCTTGTGACCAGAAGGTCGCTGGTTCGATACCCGGGATCCCCCAGGCCACGACTGAGGTGCCCTTGAGCAAAGCACCTAACCCCCAACTGCTCCCCGAGCGCCGTGGATAGGGCTGCCCACCGCTCTGGGCATGTGTGCTCACTGCCCCCTAGTGTGTGTATATGTGGGTGTTTCACTGCACGGATGGGTCAAATGCGGAGGTCAAATTCCGCTGTGTAAAAAAAAAAACATGTTCGAGACAGATTCGAGTTCTGTTCTGTTATTTGTGTATTGTGTTGTGTTGCACCACATGGTTCTGGAGGAACGTTGTTTTGTTTCTCTGTGTATTTTTTACAGCTGAAATGATAAAAAAGCCTCTTTAATCTTCAGGTTATGTTACTTTGAACACTGTTATCTTTTTCTTCATGCTTATCTTCCATTATCATATTTTACCAATTACATTATTATTAAACGTTGCATGTGTTTTAGCACTGTGTATCACTGAAGATCTAACACCTGAGGAATAATCCAATTTTCCTCAGGTAATCAGAAAATTAGCAATGTTTCAATTGTTATGAACGGTCTCTACACTACAACTTTCAGAATTCTATGGGAGATCATGTGACTGTCAGGCTTCAGGCATCACAGATCTGCCTGACACAATTACTAATTTGTCAAAGCTGCTTTTAGCTAATGGCTCTGTTTGTTATCTTCTGTTTCTTTGCAAGGTACTGCCCCGGTTGTCTGTAGTACACTGAACCGTGTTTTCCTGTATTTTGACATGCTTTTTTGTTCTGGACTTGGTTTTGTTCTTATTAGTTTGCTGTTTTTCTCTGACTTGGCTTAAGATTAAAAGATTAAATTTTATGTAAATGGTTACATGTTTATATTTGATACATGTTTATGAGTTTATATAGAGAGTATTTAAATCTAAATAGATTGTAAAATGCATAAAACAGCGTTGTAGTCGAATTCAGTTTAGCAGTTCTTGGAGGAATGGAGAGATGGGAGAAGAACAAATGAAAAGAAAAGAGGCATAGCAATTGTGGGTAAATCAGAGAGCAATGAAAAAAAACTAAAAGAGAAATTGTTGGATGCACACACTCAGGGATTAGTTTAGCTACTAAGTGATGTTAATAATAAAACGTACCTCACTTAAAACCTAGCTACAGCCCTGACCTTAACCTCGATCCAAACCCAAACCTAACACTCACCTTTGAATGAAACTCTATTTCCTCCAGATAGTTTATAATTATGTGAATGTCTATATATGGTCTATTTAGTCAAAGCCCCCAACATATAAAGCATGAAAATACATTCTCTTGTAAAAATTAAAACTCAGCTTCTTAATATAAAACACTTCTCAGCAGCTGAACTGGTTCTCTTAGTTTTAATAATGTAGTATGTGAAATTTAGAAAAACATAACTTTTGTAAATTTGTTACACTTTAAATGCACAGTAGTTATCAGTCAAACTGCAAAACTTAAATAGTTTAGATTTTACTGTTATTGTACATACCCAGCTTACTGTGTTACACTACTGTTCACAATAAGTACACTTTATCAACCTGAAACAGTAGAGCAATGAAGCACCCTGGCAAAATAACATCCTGGACATTCCCTTTTAAATACAGTAAGTAGTGTTTTTCATACGTCGGTGTGTTTATTTAACTCTTTCCAAGTCTTTCTAAACAACCCAGTATGATTATCAGTTCTCATCTAATACCTGCTTTGACTGCTCAGTACTTCATTAAGATAAATCAAGATTTGCTGCTGAAGGAACTGAATACATTCATACAATGTCTGGGGCGTCCAGGAGAAATCTGGAACCTAACTTTGTTCTTCAAACTGGATCAAGATCTGATCTACTTCTCTCACAATAACATATTCATGTTACTTTGTATTGTATGTCTGATTGTTTACATCTGTTCTAATCAGATCTGCTGTTCTTACTGGTCAACACACACGTATTGATTGAGTTTTTAAATAATTGGTTTTGGTGCTTCAGACTTTTTTTGTATGTGTAGAATATAAATATATCGTAGCTATCCAAAAACAAGTATCTCCAAAATAGTCATTATAGATGTAGCCAGCAGGCTTAGTGAGAGAGGGACTTTTATTTTGAAGGCAGCGCCTGGGGGCGGCCATTTTGGGGGGGTATTTTAGTCCCGCGATAGCTCACCAAAGTATCGTTTGGTCTCGTTTGAGTTCTGCCGGTCTTCACGTGCAGCAGGTAATTTCTTTCTTATCAAGTTAATATGTAACAGTTGTTTCTGTGTTTATACCGCGCGCGCGTTTCTGTAGATCATTAACGAGAGTAGCAAGTGGCAGCACGGGCCGTGAAAGGTGAAGGCTCCATCCATAGAAGGACTGTTTTGGATGGATTAAGTGGTGTCAGTGTTTGATCCAGCGGCTGGAAACTAAGTTTGAACAGTGTGTGTTGGAGTGTCTGAGTGATTAGTAACATGAAGACACAATGCGGTTGTTGTGATCTAAGGCTCTTTTGTTATGGTACGTTTTATTATAGTCTGAGATCGATTTGGATGCTTGGTGGGAGCTGAGGTTCTCAGGGGTACATGTGTTAATACATCGCTGTACAGGTACGAGCTGGTTTATGTTAAAGGGATGCTGTGTTGAAACTAGGCTCATGTTAGTAACCTTGTGCCTACGTTGTCTTACAGGGCGCAGGTGCCTGCGGGATAATAGCCACTTTTTTTTATTTATGTGAAATGTGTTTTATGTACATTTTATTATTTTTATTCTGGATTACTGGAAGGTTGAGCATCCCTTGTAGTAGATGCTCAAAGGATTTTTTATCACATTGGGTGCCTAAATCATGTGTAGCCATTTTAAAACGAATTTCTTCATGACTGACTAGTGTGGCCTCCGATCACATTCTAGGGGGTCTCAGTTCACCTTGGGTGGCAAAGTCTGAGGCCAATGGTTGTATTTGCTGTCTCTTTTGTGAGACCCTAGAGTCACCTGTGAGTGCCACCGTCTTCTGGTTGGGAAAGGCTACCTGGTTGTGATAATGGCATGATTGGATGCTGTTTGATGTTAGCCAAATACTGAAGTTTGTGTTATAGTTTTTTAATAGTATTTGTGATTTGGAATTAAAGAACAAATTGTATTTTTAACTGCGTTTTAGGTTCTGAAAATAATAAATATCTAAAAATAAAATATTTCTACTGCATCAGTCTCATCAGAACTGTGTGTGTCCTTAATTTGGGGAATTTTAAGAGGTATCACAGTAGCACGTTTGATTTTAGAGATTTCTATTGTGTAACCACTTGATGAGGGCCACATAGAGGTAAGAACAAATAGTTTTATCTTTTAATTAATCAAAGTAGTTAATGTAAACGTTACCCGATGACGCTGGAATTGGCACCAACACCGCCACTACCACTTTATGAATTATGAAGCAGGGTCCTTAATTGATCAGTAGTAAATGTTCATCCAGATCAAATCCTAATATTTACTAGATTTTTGTTTGTATAAATGTTTCACCATGTAGTCATCAGTCCATCGTACAATCTGGGTTAAGGCATCCAGCATCAAGCAGTTTACGTCCTCGTTGATAGACGTCTCCCTGTAATAGTTACACACGGGAAAGATGCAGTTCTCTGGGACACCCAGTGACTGGCTGCACTCACGTATCTGGAGACACACATACACAGAATCATTAATCTGTCAGTTACATCACAGTCATTGTGTACTTCTGTGTAAATGTTCACAACAACAAAATGACTCCAACAAAATGACTCACTTTCTTTTGGATCTTATTGCTTTTGTAGACACTGCGTAGATTTCTGTTTGTCAGAGGGCACACGAGATCCACTCTTGTCATCAAGACCACCTGAAGAATATCTGCAGTTAAGATACAATCAGTATTTATTAAAAACACTATTTCACTGTTAATCTAATCAGGTTGTGTATCATTTATTGCAATGTACGAGTTTGTCCTTAGAAATTCCTGATTGGACCTCAATGTTTTAACATCTGCATAAAAGCTTTGCAGCTGAAGCTATATATAAGATTAGACACAGAGTAATACCTAGCGCGACTGGAACACCTACAGAGAATAAATACAGACTACATACAATATCAGTGCAGAAGATCAAGTGGAATTATGGTTTCTACCAATGCTTCAGTAGATCAGTGCCTATTAGTGCTTCACAAAGAGATGGTGGTCTTCAGTCTGAGTTTGAAGATCGTGAGAGAGTTCGCTGTTCGGACAGCCAGTGGAAGTTCGTTCCACCATCTGGGCTCCAGGACAGATAAGCATCTTGTCACGTCTTCCATGAACCTTGAGTGATGGCAGCTCAAGCCGAGCCGCACTTGAAGCGTGATGAGCTCGAGGTGCGGATCGACTTTTGACCATCGCCATAAGGTCCATTCTTGGCCTTGTAGGCATCAGTACTTTTAACTGAATGCAAGCAGCTACAGGAAGCCCATATATGCTATAAGTAAGTATGTTTTGTGCATTGTGGGTGTATTTAGTGCATTTAGTCACATCAGGTCACATTGTGAGTTGCACCTGGAAGTTGGAAAAAACTCTTTCAAATAGTTACAGGACAGTTTTACCTTTCATCGAAAAATCTTTGAGAAAGTTATCTACAAAGAACTTACAAGCGTTCTGTCCATAAATAGCTGTCCACAAATTTCAGTCAGGATTTTGGCCTAATCTTAGTACTGAGGCTTCTCTAATTAAAGTTATTCATGACATTTGTTTGAACACAAATGAAAATACCTCTTCTACTGGTGCTCAGTCTCTGTGCTGCTTTTGATATTCTCATAGACAGCCTTGAGAACTGGCTGTGACTGTCCTAAAATATTTTGATTAATACCTGCTACGAGGGAACTACTTTGTTAAACAAGAAAAATCTGTTGTTGAGATAGCAACCTCAGGTGTCCCCCAAGGTTTGATTCTTGGAGTGCTCTCATTTCATTTATTCATGCTTCCCCTTGGCCAAGTCCTACAAGATTATGGGAGATCTTACCACACGTTCTTCACGTTCGGAGAATGACCCAGTACATAAACTGGAGACAAAAGGCTGGAAAAGTAAGTGCTACTAATAAACAGCTGGAGGAGCAATTTGTAAGTCGGGGTAAAAGCAGAGGTTGTGCCTTCATTCCTAACCAGCTGGGGCTGAAACCTACTACTTAGTAGTAATTTTTTATATGCTAGTGTTAATCATTTATAGTGTTAATCAGTCTTAATTGTTTCTGTGTAGATGCTTTTATCAAAGTAAACACTAAACAAAATAATTGCCGTTATTCTAATTTAAACCATTTAAATGGTGTTTAGGATCAGACTCACCCATTCTGCGTGCTCCTTCTCTGACCACTCATTTTTTTTATGACATCGTCCTTGATCAGAGATAATCTGTCTGCTGGTATAACATTCACGAGACAGTGAATCTTATCATTTATGCTGGGGTTTGTGATGTAAGATGGATTGTCTTCAGTCAGCGGACTCATAGAGTTAAACTGGAAGAAATAGAAATAACAGAATCAGGTTTCTATTGAACTGTGTTGGCTTGGACTGTCCAGTATAAATATATACTAATTTGACAATTAGTTTTAAGTATTTGACTGTGTAACTTACCACATAGCCCTCTTTGATATGACCCTTCAAAACATTGATGATGTCATCACTGTGGACCCCATTTTGTTCTCCTTGTTCTACACCCATAGTATCACTGAAGGCCAAAGAAAGCAACCCATCTTCTGCATGTTCAATTTTATATTTTTCATACTGGGAAAAAAGTAGTATTGTAAAAAGTAAAATTGAACATAAAGGTACAGTTCTTAAAAGCAATGTACATTAAAGTTTTTTTATCAACAAGATTTAAATTTCAGTATCATTGTTTTAGTTCATCAGTGGTTTCAGAAGTTGTGACAGTTTATTTCTGTAATTTAATAAAATGCATGTCATTATTTTGGAATTCTGAAAAAAATTACTTTCATGTTGTATTTACTTGTTTAAATATTGTAATTAATGCTTGAATACATGTTACAAACTGCAAACAACAGTCATCCCTTACCAGAATATCTGTGTACTCACCTTTAATGTGTAACTCTTATTGGTGTCTGCATTAGACGCTGGGCAGTCAACACACAAGTGTCCTTCAAAGATGGTGTTGATGGTGTTTATGACGCTGGATTTTCCTGCTCCAATGGGTCCATACAGAAGGAAGCGGAACTCCCTGAGTTTGGCTTTGCTAATTTTAAAAGCATTTTGTGTTTTGATCATTTCAGCTTTGCTGTAGATGAAAAATAAAAAAAGAGAAATCTGTTTAAAGTAATGGAGTCTTAAAGAGAGTCCATGCTTAAAGGTGTGTGTGTGTATTGTGTGTGTAGGGCTGGACAGGTAGCCTAGGTAGCCTACTACAATCAGTTGGTCACCACCCAACAGTACTCCATCCTTGGGGTGTAATAAACATGAGGAAGTTAAAATATGAAACACAGTGTACTTCTTTGATTGTGAAAATTGGCACGATGGAAGGAGGAGGATGTACCACTTACCATAAGACTGATGATGTAATAAACACTACCCTGCTGCATACAAACACTGCGCATCTGGACATGTGTCTTAGACGTGTACCCTAGCACCCTGGAGGGGAGTGACATCTTAAAGAACTGAGAGGTGGCTGGCAGACATAACTGAGTGTGGCTGAAGACTGTGGAACAGAAGCAGCGCAATGAGGACCGGTGGATATCAGTAGATGTAGCGCAGTAAGTCTCAACAGTGGAGCACGGCCAGAGAAGGCCTGGACATGAGTCAACAACTAGGACACCTGGATGGCAGCCGGAAGCGAGGACCTGCATCATATGCATTTGGTTTTGGTATAGATATCTATAAATAATATGTGAAAGCATCATACCAATAATCACACATGATGTAAAAGAACGTGAATTATAATGTATTCATGTTTATCAGGAAATGTACACTTAGAACCCGAAGCATCCGTTTTACAGGCAAAAAATGCATAGTTGTCTTCCTGCGTTCTTCAGTATGGTTTAAGCTTTAAAGATGATCCACATATCAGAACTTTCTTCAGACCTAGCCCTGGTTTGCCAGCATGAAATCATCAAGCTGTCAGCATCAGTGAGTAATTCAGCTCGGAAAAAAAAAATCCAGAATTTAGTTGTCTGCTTTGAGCCTTCATTTTATAACAAAGGGTTAAAAACACTGATGTGATTCACACATCAGAACACTCAGCAGACTCTCCTCTCACTGACCAATGTTCACCCACCTATGACCCCCCACCAGCCAACAATCCATTTCTATATATACCAAATTTACTCTCTACTGTATTAGGTCTCAACAACATGATTCATTCATCACTTCTGACCACTTCTGACCACTCAGCTCCAATTCAGCTCCAAAACCAGCCAAAAACCTATTAGCTCAATTACCTTAGTCTTCTAAGGGCTAGTGTACTCTGGCATACATCTGATGGAGCCAGTAGAGGCCAATATACAGAAACATTCTTCAAAGAATAAATGACACAACATGCTGTCAGTGCTTCATTATTATCACATCATATGAAATTAAAGAATAACTACAGACTTACTCCCACTGCACCGTCCTCCATTCATCGATTTCTGTAAGAAATCCACAAGAAAGATCAACACAGAAAGATCAAACACTGATCAAGAAAGATCAACACAGGAAGATCAAACACTGATCAAGAAAGATCAACACAGGAAGATCAAACACTGATCAAGGAAGATCAACACAGGAAGATCAAACACTGATCAAGAAAGATCAACACAGGAAGATCAAACACTGAACAAGAAAGATCAACACAGGAAGATCAAACACTGAACAAGAAATATCAACACAGGAAGATCAAACACTGATCAAGAAAGATCAACACAGGAAGATCAAACACTGATCAAGAAATATCAACACAGGAAGATCAAACACTGATCAAGAAAGATCAACACAGGAAGATCAAACACTGAACAAGAAAGATCAACACAGGAAGATCAAACACTGAACAAGAAAAATCAACACAGAAAGATCAAACACTGATCAAGAAAGATCAAACACTGATCAAGAAAGATCAACACAGAAAGATCAAACACTGATCAAGAAAGATCAACACAGAAAGATCAAACACTGATCAAGACAGATCAACACAGAAAGATCAAACACTGATCAAGAAAGATCAAACACTGATCAAGAAAGATAAACACAGAAAGATCAAACACTGATCAAGAAAGATCAACACAGGAAGATCAAACACTGATCAAGAAAGATCAACACAGGAAGATCAAACACTGATCAAGAAAGATCAACACAGAAAGATCAAACACTGATCAAGAAAGATCAACACAGGAAGATCAAACACTGATCAAGAAAGATCAACACAGGAAGATCAAACACTGATCAAGAAAGATCAAACACTGACCAAGAAAGATCAACACAGGAAGATCAAACACTGAACAAGAAAGATCAACACAGAAAGATCAAACACTGATCAAGAAATATCAACACAGGAAGATCAAACACTGAACAAGAAAGATCAACACAGGAAGATCAAACACTGAACAAGAAAGATCAACACAGAAAGATCAAACACTGATCAAGAAATATCAACACAGGAAGATCAAACACTGATCAAGAAAGATCAACACAGAAAGATCAAACACTGATCAAGAAAGATCAAACACTGATCAAGAAAGATCAACACAGAAAGATCAAACACTGATCAAGAAAGATCAACACAGAAAGATCAAACACTGATCAAGAAAGATCAACACAGAAAGATCAAACACTGATCAAGAAAGATCAACACAGAAAGATCAAACACTGATCAAGAAAGATCAACACAGAAAGATCAAACACTGATCAAGAAAGATCAAACACTGATCAAGAAAGATCAACACAGAAAGATCAAACACTGATCAAGAAAGATCAACACAGGAAGATCAAACACTGAACAAGAAAGATCAACACAGAAAGATCAAACACTGATCAAGAAAGATCAACACAGAAAGATCAAACACTGATCAAGAAAGATCAACACAGGAAGATCAAACACTGAACAAGAAAGATCAACACAGAAAGATCAAACACTGATCAAGAAAGATCAACACAGGAAGATCAAACACTGATCAAGAAAGATCAACACAGGAAGATCAAACACTGATCAAGAAAGATCAACACAGGAAGATCAAACACTGATCAATAAAGATCTTTACGTTCTAATGTACACATTAAAAAGAATAAAAAAAGAATTATTTTATTAAAGTAATACATTTCTTAGTCACTTGATTACAAATAACTTACTTACCAATAGAGACCATGGCTGAGCAGGAGGTGCTACCTGAGGTGTTATTCAGGTGTATGGTGTACTTCCCTTCATCTCCCTCAACAGCGTTCCTGATTTCCAACTCAAATGATGTGCCAGTCTTTTTCGTGGTGTGCCTGCCGTCCACACAATCTCATTTCTGGTCATTCTTCTCCCAAGATGCTGTTAACTCTTCTGTGTTTGCCTCACAGTGAAGAATGATGTTCTCTCTAATTTCTACTTCTTGGTCAGCCAAAACGGTGATGAATTCTATTGGAAGTTGGAGGAGACACTATTTTAAGACAGTGATATTAAAACATGGTGGAACACCTACTGGATGGTAGATGTGGCATAAAATACAATGAAAACATGCCGTGATATGTTCCAAATTTGTCTGCTAGCCAGGTGAATATGATACAAGTTTCTAGTTCTTACAGCTGGATGAACTAAAGCTGTTTAATGTCATTAGCCAGGCTGCCCTGCCAGCCACCAGCAGAGGACTCAATAAGCGCAGAGGGAGGCCTAGCAGGAAAAGGAGAAAGAACTCCAATTCCCAGGCCTTTAGTAGCAATCAGTGTTGAATGGGTACACCTGTGCAGCCCCTTACTTAAGTCAGCCACAAACACCAGCAGTGCACCTTTATAGGGAGGCACTTGGTATGAGGTGGATATTATGTAGAAAAAGGCAAAAAAATCAAAAAAGAAACACACTTAACAGAAAAAAGCAGTAAATGCTGTTATGAAGATTGAAAGTTTGAGTTTAAAGAAGTTCTTTAGTTTGGGATTTATTTCCTGAGGGGTTATATTGGTCAATTTGTTCGGACACGCCATATTCTAGTGTTTCCTTTGTTTGTCTTTCCCACCCTTTTTTCACACAGCTTTTTATAGGAGTTCAGACTGCTTCATCTCCGCCCCCTTGGTGGTACAGGGTCTTACATTCTCTGGTCTGTAGTTGCCCAAGGCAGAGGATCGAATCCCGCCTATAGGGACTAACCATAAGCACCCCTAATTCCTGCCACGACTTATAAAAGACAGATATAAATAAATTAACAAACCATTTAACAAACTTGGCTCTTACACAACTCACCTTTCAGTTAATTGTCTGACTGAAAAATCCAGCTTAACATTATAAAACCCAGCATGATATCAGAGTAGATATTACACAGTCTGCCCTGTTTGGTGCCTGTCTGTTTTTGTTTACGTTGTCCTGTTTATGCGATGTGGTTCTGTTGGTTTTTGTCATGTGCTTCTTGTCTCCGCCCTTCTGTGCTCTCCTCCTGTTCACCAGGTGTCCCTTGTTCAGTAACTCCATGTATCTGTGTGTGTGTCTTGCCTTTGTCTGTCTTCGTCGATGCGTGGGGCTTGATGTGTTGCTGTAATGTTTGCGCTTGTGTTTTGTTTAGTTCCTGCTTTGGTATTTGTGATCCCTGTTTGATATATTCCATGTATATGTGAATCAACTGTACCTGCACGTGTATCTGCAAATCTCGACTGCTCGATCATTCTAGAAAGACAGACCCCAGTAATGGAAACAGCAGGTATGTTTGGAACTTCTGCGGACATTTGGAAAACCTGCTCTCTACTTGAAAGAGGGTAAGCCTTTTGCACTTCCCTCCCTTACTGTTTATATGTACGTTGCTCAAGGGGAAGGCTGCCCAATGTGCAGATATTGTCTTAAAAAGAAGACCTAATGAGACCTGGACCGTGAAAGGTTTTTTAGCGCTCCTGGAGGCACGTTTCTTGCGGCCTGCCTCAACTACACCTGCCATAGTCCATCGCTCCCGACGGAGGAAGATTTTGCGTTACTGCAGTCCCTGCCGCTCTCGCGACAGCCCCTGCTGCCACAGCAGACGATATATGTATTACGATTCGGTAGAGGGCGCTATTCGGCTTATTAAAGTGGCAGTTCACAGCGCCTTCGAGATTACACCTATTCATCCTTCGCGCCGGCCTCTTCTGACATTACAGTAGTAGTTAATAACAACGCTACTTCAGCTGTAGAAGCAGTCATCGTATATCTAAATGGTGTCTCAGGCTTTGTTTAGGACCTCATTTCGACTTCAGTCTATGATTTTATGCACTTGTACAAAAGGAAGTGGTAGATTTTGACCTTAAGAGAATCCTACTCATTCAAATGTCGTCGCTAATCTTAAAAATGCATTCCTCTGGTGCAGTTCTTTCTTCATAACGGTTCGGTTCACAAAACTGTTCAGTTTATTAAAGTGGCAAGTCGCGGCTCCTTGCTCGCTAAAACTGACATTACGGATGCTTTAGATTGTGCCTTATGCATGATTATGCATGTATCAGGTATTGTATAAGATCCCATATAGTATCCCAAGCGTTTTGCTTGTCGCTACTTGACTGGCATTGTAAGGTTTCACACAGCCAAGACAGTGGAGATGAGAGTGGACTTCAGGAGAAGCCCTCCAACCCTTCCAGCACTCACCATCCTCAAATGGGACTGCAACATCAGCACCATTATCAAGAGAGCTCAGCAGAGGCTGTTCTTCCTGCATCAGCTGAGGGAGTTCAACCTGCCCAAGGAGCTGATGGTGCAGTTCTACACCACCACCATCGAATCTGTCCTCACTCAACTGACGCTGTCAAAACTTGAAAAAGGTACGAGATTTATTCATGCAACTACTGGTGGTGGTTAACGTTACTGTTCTGCATGTAGGGCCCGTGGCCCTTGCTAACACAATGCATGTCGGGCCCATGGCCCAGCTAACAATATTATATTATAATATAATATATATATATATTAAATACTTAACTCACCAGGTTTGGGTGGAGATGGTCTCTTGTTTAAATCTATAAAATGAAAAAAAAAAATCAATAAAAGAATAAGTAAAAAAATAAAAAAGACTTAATAAAATTAAGTGGTTATTTTTGTATAAAATGGTGAAATACCCAGAAATTAAATTAAAATGTATACTGTTTTCCCATCTACTTGTTCAAATAACAAATCAATACATTTTCTTAGATAATATTTGAAAATTGTAAATTCATCTATCTGGATTAATTTGTGTTCCTTTATTTGAACAGTTGTTGAGTAAAAAAAACTTTGATTTTGTGTTTTGTCCATCGATTCTGTTAAAGCAATTGCTGAAAAAACAATGAAATGCATTAGTGGTGGGGTAAATATATTAAACTGGCCTGATGGAAATGGAAACACTGTGATGTGTACTGAGCTACAGGCTTTTCACCAAGAACAAGAAGTATTGAAGAACCAGAGGAGTGGAGAGAATTCATGTAATGTCTTTACATGACAGTCAGGTAACTTCATGTGACTAGTATCTGGATCCTTGCAAATAGGGTGTGTGAACGTAGATGAAGTTTCATTTTAAAACCTTTAAATTGGCAAATAACATTTACATTATGTGAAGTTTGTTTTCACATTTTTAAGGTTGTTCATACTATAATTTCTTCAGAGAATTTAAATGGTGGAGAACATTAAAGTGTGCAGGATGTGAATAAATGTTCTGATGACTTGATTACTGATAACTTACGTACCGACAGTGACTGTGGCTGAGCAGGAGATGTAACCTGAACTGTTAGTCAGGTGTATGGTGTACTTTCCTTCATCTCCCTTAACAATGTTTTTAATTTCCAAAATAAATGATGTGCCACTTTTTTTCACGATGTGTTTGCCGTCCACACAAACTAATCTCTGGTCATTTTTCTTCCAAGATACTGTTAAATCTTCTGTATTTGCTTGACAGCGAAGAATGGCATCTTCTCCAATTTTTACTTTTCTGTCAGCCAAAACTGTTTCAAACTCTATTGAAAAGTAAGAGAAGAGTTATAACACAGTGCAGCCTAAACATGGCGGAACAGATACAGGATGGCAGATACATTACATTGGGGACAGGATGATGATGATGATTGAGCACTGACGATGGTGGAACACATACAAGAAGAAACTTAAACTCACCCGGTTTGGATGGAGATGATCCCATGTTTAAATCTATACAAGTGAAGAACAAATAATGAATTAATATTCCATGCATTTTTTTTTGCCATTACATGAAAACACACTTAAAAATCTATGGAAAACAGAAAGATTTATGTTCTTATACACTCATTAAAACAATATGTTTTCTGAGATAATATTTGAAACTTTATTTCTATTGCAAACTAATTTCACATGTCAAGTAATCACACATCTGAATCAACATCACATTGTTGCTAGTGCTCTAGATTTTATTTTATATTTCATCCTGTTTGGATTAATGTGTGCTAATTTATTTGAACAGCTCATGATTATTCATTGGGGGCAAACCATTAACAATGGGGTGTCCTGATTAGACCCAGTGCATTAACTGTGGTGGTAAAAACAGTGGTTAATAAAGTTCTCCTGGGTGTATTTTAGGGCTGCGTTATTAAAATATTTTAAAGTTGTGTTGAATGTATTCATGTAATCATTAGCTCATCAGTATTACAACCTCAATTTCAAAAAAGTTGGGGCGCCGTGTAAAATATCAATTAAAAAATTATGCAATGACTTGCAAATCTCATAGACCCTAAACATAGACCCTAAAACATTTGGCCCATAGTGAAACTAAAAACCCTGGACTGACTAGATACTTGACTTACAGGATATTTATATTGTGGTATCTAAAGACAGGCATTGAGTGTTTTGGAAGATAAAATTATTATTTAATGATATCTTAATTAATTCAACTTGTTGGAGCCATTTAGGTTTTCTTCTTTTGTTTATTTGACCACTTGGGAAAGCTGTGGGATTTAAAGCTGGTTCTAAGGTTCTAGTGAAGAACTACCGTTACTAATTAATGAGTCAAATGCCGCTACCGCCAACTCACCTTCTCACCATTTAATGGGTTAGATTCGCTTGTTATTTCATAAGAAAGTCACAAGACTTTTCCAAAAATCTTACATAAAATGTAAATAAACCAGAGTGCAATGATTTGCAAATCTCTGACCCGTATTTATTCACAATAGTACATAAAAGACATATCAGATGCCGAAAGTGAGACATTTGATAATTTAATGAAAATCATTAACTCGTTTAGAACTTGATGCAGCAACGCATCTCAAAACATTTGGGACAGGATCACATCTACCAACAGCTCCTCTTTTTCAGCAGTCTGTAAACGTCTGGTTAGTGAGGAGGCCGACTGCTGGAGTTCTGCAGAGGAACGTTGTTCATTTTTGTTTGATGTTGGGTTCTAGCTGCTCCACAGTTCAGGATCTCCTTTACTGGTTTTTTAGTTTCATGAATGTTTTGAATGCTCTGAATGTTTTATTGGTGAAGCAGTTCTGGACTGCAGGCAGGTCAGTTCAGCCGCCGGACTCTTTTTCTGTGAAGTCCTGCTGTTGTGATGGATGCAGTATGTGGTCCTGCCCCACAGTGTTCCCTAAAAGAGGCGTGGTCTGGATGGAGCAGATGTTCCAGATGTGTGAGCTGCTCACGCCATAGACACTAATGCAGCCAGACGATCAGAAATACAGGCTTCTGAACTGAGTGCTGATAATAAGATGGATGGTGTCTCGTTCTCCTCTCAAGTCCAAATGAAGGAGTCTGTGGTTTCCAAAAATAATTAAACATTCTCTAAACAATAATCTGACCACAGATTTCTTTCTGTTTCAGTCCGTGTTAAATGAGCTTTGGCCCAGAGAAGATGGCGACGCTGCTGGATTGTGTGGCTGGTTAAACTGGTATGTGTGGATCACACGGTGAACTGTGCTCACAGGGAGTGATTAAGGAAGTAATTCTGAGCTCATGCAGTGACCAGAACAGTATGAGGCCCGTTTATAATGTAGGGCCATCTGAGGGCCCAAAGATCACCAGCATCCAATACTGACCGTCAGCCTTGCGCACAGGGATTTCTCTAGATTCCATTAATGTCTTGATACGTACTGTAGACGGTGGGATATCCAAAATCTTCACAATATTATATTGAGGAACATTTTTCTGAAATTGTTTCACAATTTTAAGTTTTCTGCAGACTAGTGATCTTCTGCTGCCAAAACAAAGAACTTGACACAACACTCGCAGAGCTACAGGTCACACTGAGTTTATTAACAAGATCAGCCGTCAAACAGAGCAGCAAGATACTAACAAACACAATGCAGGGTTGAGCTAGAAACGTAAACCCAGAAGCAGGCAGATCGTAAAAGAGGAAAAGAGAGACGCAAACAAGTCATGAGGAAGATCCAAAGGGGAAGTGGAGAAGACAGATAGATCAAAGCCAAATATCAGCCACAATCAGAAGGAGAAAACGACAGAGAGGTGAGAAAGGTGTATGATTGGCTGGATAAGAACATGCGGGAGCGACGTGATCGGGATGTGCATTCTGGGAAATGGAGTCCGGAAGTAAGTCAGTGTTAGGAACTGCCGTATGTGTGACATCTACCCATCTTTGCTTCTAAGATACTCCGCCCCCCTAGAATACTCTTTTATACACAGTCATGTGACTTTTGCAAATTGCTCCTTCAGATGTTATTTATCAGCACCACTTACTTTTCCAGCCTTTGGTTGCTCCTGTCCCAACTTTTTTTTGATATGCATTTCTGTCATGAAGTTCTAAATGAGTTAATAATTTTTAAGAAATGTTAAAATCATTTTGAACATCGGATGTGTTCCATGTTCTATTTTGAATAAAATATGAGTCTATGTGATGTGCAAGTCATTGGATTATTTTAATTTATATTTATTTACATTTTTACAAACCATCCCAACTTTCTTGGAATTGGGGTTGCATTTGTCCAGTCAAGGTCTCTCTTAATTTAGGTTTTAGGGAGTCCTTCACCTATACATTATATGAATATAGTCATTGAAACTTTGATGTTGTTCAGTTGGTGGTAAGAAGTGCATTATTCCTTTTGCTGTCTTAGTGGTTCCGGAGCTTCTGTTGTACTTAGAGCTTTGAATGCCTATATCACTGTGGTGATGTGGTGGGAGTGTAGGGTCCTTCGTATGGAAGACCCATATTGATATTGACATTTATCATAGGATCTGCTTTCTTGTGAAAGAGATCTGATATTGATCAATAACATTTTTGTTCTATAGGGTCTTTCACATGAAAGGCTTGGGCCTGATTCTATCATTTGACATTGTGTGTTTGCTTTGTAGACTTTCACAGGGATAAGAAGACCCACTTTGGTCAGTTAGCCAGCCATTTTTTATGAGATGGTGTGGGATACTTATGTTGATTCCATAGTGGGACCCTGATGGGAAGCATTTACATGAAATTCTGATCTTCTGATCTCATAACTATTTAACTGCATCAGTCTCTGTTGTGATAAAGTTGGCAATGTCGTGGGATAGTAAACTCTGTGAACGAAGCTAACTTTCCCTCACCTAAGACAAAGCCTCAGTGATATTATGCAGATTAGTCTAATGTAACAACCTTTTAGACCCTGTACTATATATCGTATGGGCTGGGCTGTGGGTTTGTAATAAATATACTGAATCTTTGGCTCCCTGTAAGTTTCAGCTTAGCCCTCTGCCACGCTTTGAAGTTAATGTGTAAAAATATTGTGATTGATAAACCTACTAAACAAATAACCACGGGGAATGTTAATATGAATCACCAACAATTATGATGAAATGACCATTACTCAGATATTAATCTCAATAGACAAAACTATACACAATAGCTTGTTAGAAAAACAAGGACATTTTACTGGACAGGTAAACTTTGTAGTCCCAACTAATGCTTTTCAAGTTTGCTTAAAACAATAGAAAATTTACCAGACTGTAAATTAGTGAAATGTAACCGTTCTATCCTCTAATTGAAAAATCAAGGGTTTTAACATGTCTAAGCCAGCTTTAAACAAACAAAACAACAAACTTGTTGCGCGCCTGAACGTAGCTGGAGTGCGTTGTAGCCAAAAATAAAAATGAACACTGGCCCCTTCGCTCATGGAGCAAACCAATCTTTATATGTATTTATCCCAGAACCTGCAGGCCTACAATCAAATCTGGTGCTGACCTCCTTCCACAGCTCTGTTAACAGCAGGCTCACCACGCAACACTGTCACCCATTCAGCTTTCAGCTTTCTCATCAGCTGCAAGTGTGTCGTGAAACGGAAAGTTCTCTGGCAGTCCCAGTTTGCTAGTTCCACTGAAAATGAACTCCCCTCTGTTAACTACACACAACAGAGACTTCTCCATTCAGTCCAACTGGCTAAGTTGCTCTGCTTCATGGCATTAAGACTCTAGCTGGTGGCCAAATAAAAGGTCCTGAGCTTCTAGTATAAACTCATCACAAGAGTGAATATGCAGATCAAACCTTCCTAAATCAGTACCTGGACACTCTGTCCAACATGTAAACTGACTTTAGTAAAACACTACCAAATTTAGCTATTAGGATCAAACAGACTAAATTAAGCAGGTTAAACATTGAGTTAATTCAATCCTTTAAACCTTTTTATATGGAATTATCACTTTAACATCTAAATCTTTAGCTTTGTTGAGTTTTCTGTTGTTTGTTTTTTTCTTGTTGACATGGCTACACTAAGATCTTCAGGTAGGCAACTGCAGCTATCGCCAGTACAGACGCATCCACAAATACCTAAAGCTCTTTGTGTTCAGCTTCAGAAAAAACACCATAGTGTAGTGTCTTTGGCCATGAAGATGTTTTAGTTCCTGCAGGGAATCCCTCCTTTTGTCCCAAACCTGCCGTGTTTTTGGAGGCAAGAGTGCATCCCAGTTTTTACCATGTGCTGTAAATTCTCACAATAAGGTTTTTCCTTGTATGCCAACAGCAGCAACAAACCCTAAGGAATCATAAGGAATTTACTGGATATTTGGGAGGTAAACGCATCATTCTTTAGATTGCAAATTCTTCTTCTTTAATAGAGCAATGACAGCATTTGCAGCAGACAAAGACATTTATTTCTTTTGCTTATGAATGTGAAGAACTGATTCTTCATTCTGGCTTTAAACTTAAGGACCATTGTAGTCACCAGAAACAATTCAAATTTTTTTGCCATTTTATTGAGATGACGATGACTGTGTGGTTTGAAAAGCAGAAGGAGCCATCTGGCTGGAGCTCATATCTCTGTGAAGTTCATTCTTTATCACCTCCAGAAAGATGTGATCTTCAAAGGAAGGGTCTATCTTATCTGATAAGCAGTATGTCCCAAACACTTTTCCATTTTCTTAAAGATAAGACTGTTTCTGTACAGGCTGTCTACTTCTTCTTTATGATGTAATGGTTGGGGCGAGGATTAAAAAAGGACCATTTTTCTAGGGTGTTGGTATAAAGGGCTTTAACTGTGTCCGGCTTCCATACACCTCCCAGGGACACATTACATGTTATGATCCTGAAAAGTCCTAAAAGTCCTGAAATTCGGATGACGGCCTACACTAGTAACAACATGATAGGAGAATGAGGGAATAACTTTGGAATTTGTCTTGCGATGTTTGTAGTGAAAGGCAGCTCTCAGCTATTTGTCTGGTATTTAAAAACCATGAACCCTTCTTCCAGTAGCGTTGACTGTGCCAGTACATGTCCTCAGTGTATAAGGAGAATTACAAGAGCTTTTGATTCCAGCAACATCAAAAAACTTGTTTTCACTAATTAACGATTACTTTGTTCACCAATATGGCATATAGCTAGACTGTCTATTTTTCTAGCCAACAGTGAAGACTCTTATCAAACAACTCTGTGTACAAGCCCTTCCTCTGGAGCTAAACTTAAACTAGATTATTTAGTATCTTTGCTTGCTGGCAGACGAAGTAAATCACAAAACTCTCTGAGACTTGGGTGGTCTTTATTAGAGATCATGCCACTGTCATGTATAGCGATTCCTCAATAACCTCTGGAGCCTCATAGCATTCATTAAGTCTTGGTATTCCCAGCATGTTCCCTTCTCTGCAGGTCATTTACATGTACTGCTTTTATGTGTTTCATATGTTCTGCTGATTGACGTCCAAGACACTTCACTGTTCCTGTACTGAACACAGACTCTACTTCTTGCATTAAATTAGATATTAATCAAATCCTGTATAAGGAAGTGCACCAGAGTAAAACAAACCGCTCCATTAAGATAACAGAGGACTGTAGAGTGTTTTATTTCTGTGTTTGTGTATGTAGGTATGTGTGTTGCAGTGGGGAACCATCATGGCCTCTCAGAGGGCCTAAAATATTCTTAACATACACATACATATAATTTTATTTTATCTACTTACAGTTTGACAAAATCAACATCTAAACAATTATAAAAATATAGACAAAATATTCAGACGTGTCTATTCAGTCTGTGTTGGAGTGTGAGGGGTTAAGTGGAAGCCTGTGAGTCTGTGTCTCCCCCTATAGGGACTGTGATGCCTCTGCAGAATGTTGGTGATTGGTGGTCCCGCTGTTCATGTACAGGGGGGACCAGGCAGTTCTAATTCAGTGAGACCAATTTTAAATGACAGTAAAACTGACCAATCATATCTTCCCTCTAAGTGGGCGGAGCTTAACTGTATGATCATTTTCGCCCACTGTGGCGAGACTGTGGAGAAACAGCTAGCTAGCGCTAGGCTACCACCGCTAGCTAGTTAGCTGAGTAACGATGGAAGCCGAAGCTAACACCACCGCTACAGAGGAGGACACCTTAGCAAATTTGTTATCCAAACCATTTACTAGATTAACTTTTAATGAGAAGTTGGAGTTAATCGGTAAAGGCTTACACCGGAGCGTCATTTATTCCAAAAAGTCTTTATTTCCAAAGTCTTTGGAAATCTCTATTTTTAGAGGCATGTTTTACATCAGATGCTTCTTTTGAATAGCAAACTCAAAACGTTTGAGTCTTTTATACGTCAGAGTAGCTCTACACCTCACTCCAATCTCGCTTCATCAGTTGGACTCCAGGTTTGCTAACTCCTGACTCTAGTTAGCTCTTGTTGAAGTCATTAGCATAAGGGTTTGAATGTTTAATGGATGTGTCCAATACAGACATGAAATATTTTAAGTGTGTGTGTGGTATTAGGTTAAGCTCATTGTGTTTGTCTATATTTGGGACTGTAGATGTAGATCAGATCACATTTTATGACCAACTATTCACTGTATGTTGTTCCTCTGCAGGTAGGTGAGTAATGGTGGGGCCACAGCTTTCTCTAAAATCTTGGATATAAAGGGACGATTTGAGATCGGTCTGTAATGTGATATCTTAGAGGGATGTTGGTTTGTGAGTGAGTAACAGTCCCCCATTGACAACTAAAGCAATACTACAAGAAATGAGAGCAGCTCCTCCCGCATGGGGTGAATACTGTCCCAGTGTAAAAGAACAGGCTTGCGCTCAAAAGTAGACCAGTTATCTTGTCAGCAGATGGACAACTCCTCCCCCAATCACCACGCTGAAGAGGAAGCCCAGTTCATCTCTTTTAATGCTATTTCATGCCTTTTGTTGTCTCAATAAACATGGAATTCAACTAGAGACAATGGATTACTGCATACATATTGATACACTAGGAGCTGGAACAAGCCATCAACGATGCATGAAATGCCATCTGATGTTACTATATAAACAAAATATGAATAAAAATTTATATTACCAACTAGCATACCAGCAATGCATCTGTAAGGCATGAAATGTAACAGATGAACAAGGATTATGATACATAAAACACCATGAGGCTCTTCTCTGCTTTCCTGCTAGGATACTTCTGAGTTACAAGGCCGATAACATCAGCATCAAAATAAAAGACTCTTAAAGAATCCATCCTATACATACACAGACTGAACACTTCATAATCTCTGACAGTCGCAGACGAACGTGGTTAGTCCATACATAAATAACTATACACAAATATTTAATATAAGCTAATAGCTTATTGCCACAGTGAGAGCAGGAATAGGAGAAGAAGCAGACACACTCGCAGGCTTTTGTAGAACAAGATACTTTACTAGACGAACTGACGGGATCACCACAACACATTACAATAAACGACGAACACAGACTGAATCCACAGGGTATATATACATGGACTAACAAGGGACAGAACTAATGACAAAATAACAAACAGGCGAGACAGGCAGGGCAAGGGCGGAGCAGAGAACGAGGGGAGCACATGACCAAACAGACCCACATGGACAGGATGTAAACAGAGGCACATGGACGGGCAGGTGTGACAGTCCTCCACACCAAACCCCTTCAACCAGGTCTTTATGGATGTCATGCTGGAACAGGAAAGTGTTCTTCTCCAAACAAAGATAAAAGCATATAATCAATAAAATGAAATGTCTTTGTGTGCTGTAACATCAACATTACCCTCCACTGGAACTAAGGGTCTAAGGGTCCCAAACCCAAGCTCATTGATTCAGTGTTCCTTCTAGACAAACAGTATTAATTGCACCAGTCTGAACTTTCAAGCGGATACAGGCTGCGGCGTTGATTAATACTGTGCCTAAGATGACAAACAGTAAACAAACAGGAATGTTAAAGGGCAAACACATGAATGTAGTTGCTGCCACCTGTGAAAGTATTACCTTGATACTGCATGTTGTTTTTGTGGCAAATCTTTCAGGAAGCATTGCAATAAAGAACTGGCTGTGCAAATTTATCCAATTCAACCAGTTCACAAGAAAGTTTACCAGTCTACCGTCCTGGATAAGAAGTTGGCTGGTCATCAAGAGGTTTTTAAAAGAGAACTAAAGCTAAATAGAAAGCAAACATTCATGTGGACCCTCAGGCTGAACCCAAAGTTCCACCAACCCAGTTTAGTTATTTACTACCAGGACATGGGTGGAAAAATTATTGAACCTATATCCATTTTTGAAAAACTGGCTGGTGGAAGGACACTACACATTGTAGTTTTGAAGGATGCTTTGAGTAATGAGTGCTGACCCCATATCAGACAGGTCCAGTGTTTTGTAATCCAGTTGCAGGAATACATTTTTCTATTCATGTAGTTTCAGGCAAGGACAAGTGGTGAACTTCAGATAGCTGCCAGTACGTAGAACTGCTTATGTCATTTGTATGTCAGGTCCAGGCATGTACAGAGATGTGTTTATGACTAGGGTGTGCAGGCAGCTGCATGATGGCTATTGCAATATTTGAGTCCCTGTCTAAATGGTGCCTCATGCCTTCATGACCTTGTTTGACCATGTTTGAGGGTGTCAGTCTCTTAACTGAGCACATTAGTAGAAGGTAAATGCCTGAGAGGATGTTCTTGATCCCATTGCTCTGTTGGACCTTTTCCTTGATGGAAATGATGGGCCATTCCCTATGACAATCTGCTCAGGCAGTCCAAACCATCCAAACATCTCCTTAAAAACAGGTATTGCTGTCACTTCTGCTGCAGATGCTTCTGGCCCACAGAGGTCGCCCTCGCCAAAATTCTAGACTACTATGGACTTGTTGGCCAATCTTATTGTGATAGTGGTGAAGGGCCCGGCATGTTTCTGGTTTACACAGCAGACACAAATTTAAAGCTTCTTAACTTTTACTGTTCAGCCCCATCCACGAAATATAGCTGAAGTAAATGTGTGTCTAGAAGACAGTGCTCAAGACAGTTTCCTCAGTGTCTTGTATGTCACTGTAAAGTATATCTCAACTGGACACTATTTTGTCCTGCTGGACTGGTTACTCAATTATTAGAAATGTTTAATATTATTATTATTACAGGATTAGTCGATCAAACATAGTGGATTGAAAAATGCTTTAATAAGAATGCCTTACTTTGACTCTGTCTCCCAAACGGCAACTTCCAGAATTCTATGGGAGATCATTTGACTCTCAGGCTTCAGGCATCACAAATCTGCCTTATACAAATACTAATTTGTCACACTTGTTTTTAGCTCTGTATATACATGTTGTTGTAATCTGCTTCTCTGCCATATATTACCCAGTTTTCTGTAGTACATGGAACCACCTTCTGCCTGTTTTCCTGTGTTTTGTTCTGTACTCTCTTATTAGTTTGCTGTTTTGCGTTTACTGGTGTTCTGACTTTTTTACTACTCTCTAAATGTTCCTACTGGTTATTAATCAGTTGTTTTGGGGTTTGACTTTGGACTGTTTCATCACTATGAGTTTGAATATCCCTTTTTTCATTAAAGCCTAAAATAGTGTTTTAACTAAGAGTATCTGAATTATTCTGACCTATTACAGATATTCAATTATAGCATCATTGCATAAAGATTGTAGCACAATCACAAGTTCTCATACAAAGATTACAATTCACAAAAAACCATCTGCTTACTCAAAGGGACAAAAATGTAAACACAGTTGGACACGTTTATAGATATAGGATATATAGGTTTTATTATGTATTTTCAAATTAAAATAAATTACAAAATAGATGAAACAATGGTGGAGTCAGCTTATACAACAGTAAAACAGTTCATGGGAGAATTGAGGGATGAGAAGTAAAAAGAATAAACTGGAATGAACTGGAAAAATGAAAACTAGAAGAGAAATTGATAGATATAAAAATACACATATTCAGGAGTTCAGTCACTGTGTAGATCACTTTTCCACAAAACGTACCCCACTAAAACTTTTATCCTAGTTATGGGCCTGACCTTACCATCAGTACAAATGTCCATAGTAAATATTTACATATACTCCAAAAATAATAGTTTTATCATGTATATTACTACACAAAGTTTTAGACACTTGAGAACATTATTATATTTAAAAGGCTGTTATTTCCAGGAAGTTTTTATTTACTCAGTAAACACTTTATTATTAAATATTAAACAGTATTAATAGAGTAAGTAGAGCTTTTCCATACGTCAGTGTGTTTATTTAACTCTTTCCAAGCTTCTTCTAAACAACCCAGTATTATTTACAGTAAATTACAGTTCTCATTCATACAATTTATTTATTTTATTTAACCTTTATTTAACCAGGGGGTTAATGTCTGGGGCGTCCAGGAGAAATCTGGAACCTAATTTTGTTCTTCAAACTGGATCAAGATCTGATCTACTTCTCTCACAATAACATATTCATGTTACTTTGTATGTATGATTATTTACATCTGTTCTAATCAGATCTGCTGTTCTTACTGGTGATTAGACACTTATTGATCAGATGCACACTTTTAATCTATAAACATTCATGATAAGCTATAAAGTTTATCATGAAAATATGTTGCCGAGATCTTAATTCAGCAGTTAATGTTCATCCATAACAGATTAAAACTCAGTCTTTACTAGATTTTTATTTGTTTAAATGTTTGACCATGTAGTCATCAGTCCATTGTACAATCTGACTTAAGGCATCCAGCATTAAGCAGTTTACGTCCTTGTTAACTGTATTCCTGTAATAGTTACACACGGGAAAGATACAGTTCTCTGGAACACCCAGCGACAGGCTGCACTCACGTATCTGGAGACACACATACACAGAATCATTCATTTGTCAGTTACATCACAGTCATTACACTGTAAGAAAATATCTTTTAACTTTAAAATGTTAGTGTCCAGGCTGCTTTGACTTTTTTAGTAAATTAAAATTGAAATAGAATTTAACAGAACAGCAATCTGTGGCCAGTAACTATATTCATAATTTATTATTTCAAACAACGTTTTAACAGTGTAGGAATGCATGCATGTCCACATGCAAAATTACTCACTTTATCTTTGATCTTCTTGCTTTTGTAGACATTGCGTAGATTTCTGTTTGTCATAGAGCACAGGACATCCACTCTTGTCATCAAGACCACCTGAAGAATTCCTGTAGTTTAGGCAGTCAAGACACAATACATTTTTTATTGAAAGCACAATTTAGGTTTTTTATTATTATTTGCAAAGTTTCATAAGTTTTCAGGATTGTGTCCTTAGTGGACAATATATTTTATAACAATAGTATAACATCTGAAATAGTAATTAACTGCGTGGATATAAATAAAAGGGAAGAGTTTTAGAAGCACATTTCAAAAACAATACACAATATATAATTTCCAGTAAATGTAATTATTTTTTTATTAAAGATAGTCTTCCGCTCAGTATCAGTATCATTACTGCATCACTAGTATATAATTAAAACTGCAGTTGTGAAGCCTCTCTTTAAACAATGCAGAAAATTAGTTACAATTTCAAATCTACCTTTCATTAAAACAATAATTGAGAAAATTGTCTTCAAACAACCTCAAACAGGCTTTCTGTCCATAAATAAATGTCTAGAGGAATTTCAGTCCGGATTTTAGTTTAATCATAGTATTGAGACTGCTCTAAGTTATTTATGCTTAAAATGCAGATAGTAAAGAAATACTTATTTTACTAGCTTGGCTAGAAAACTGGATTGGACAGGAAGTGTCCTAAAATGGTTCAGTTTATACTGCTAGGAAGGCATACATTAAAATTAAAGACAATACATTTTCTGGCATGTAAATTGGAGCACTGTGAAGTTCTCCAAACATAAATCCAACATTTAAACCAAGGGTTAGAACAACTTCAAACATAAACCTGGTGAGTAAACCGTAGGCTCATGAAGTTTGCCACCAAACACAGACTCAGTGTGTGAACTGGAGGCTCAAACAATTCCCTTTCAAACACAAACCTGGCCTGTAAAGCAGTGGTCCCTTCCAAACACAGACCCGGGACAAAAACCAGAGACTCACACAATTGTTTTTTGAATGGACTAGAGTGTAAAAGCTCAAAATATTTTTTACAAACAAGGTCCCATCCAAATTCAGACATTAATTGAACTTTAAATTAATTTCAAAAACACACAATTTCTTCACAGTCATGAACATGGATGTAGACATGCTGCCATCTTGCTTTGTTTATAATGGACAGTGATCTCAGTTTTAGCAGTTCAGGTCAAAGCAGTTACCAACTTAGAATTCTAAATCTGCCCTTATTCTGATTTAGACCAATCAAATGGTGTTTAGGATCAGACTCACCCACTGTGCTTGCTCCTTCTCTGACCACCTTCATTTTTTTTATGAAGTCATCCTTGATCATTGATAATTTGTCCGCTGGTATAACATTCACGAGACAGTGAATCTTATCATTCACACCAGGATTTCTGAGGTAATATAGGCTGTCTTCAGTCAGCGGACTCGTAGAGTTGAACTGGAAGCAATACAAATAGCAGAATCAAGTTTCTATATGGTTGAACTGTGTTGGCTTGGATTGTAAAGTAGATATACTGCATACGGGAAAATTCTCTATACCATTTGACCAGTTGTTCTTTAAATATTTGAGATTGAGACTTTAGCTAATTCTGTGTCACTTACTGTATAACCCTCTTTAATGTGACCTTTTAAAGCATTGATGATGTCATCACTGCGCACCCCATTGTGTTCTCCTTGTTCTACACCCATGGTATCACTGAAGGCCAAAGAAAGCAACCCATCTTCTGCATTTCCAATTTGATATTTTTCATACTGGAAAAAAGTAGCATTGAAAGTTCTTTTTACCAGCAAAATTTCAACACCATTACCTTAGTTAATCAAAAGTTTCAGAAGTTGTGACAGTTTATATCTGGAAACATTAGATAAAATGCATTTGATAATTTCGGAATTCTGAAAAAAAATACTTTCATGTTGTATTTGCTTCTTTAGAAATTGTAATTAATGCTTGAATACATGTTACAAGCTGCAAACATGTAGAGTGAAAAACATCCCTCACCCGAATATCTGTGTACGCACCTTTAAAGTGTAGCTCTTAGAAGACTCTGCTTCTGCATTAGACACTGGGCAGTCCACACGTATGCGTCCTTCAAAGATGGTGTTGATGGTGTTTATGACGCTGGATTTTCCTGCTCCAATGGGTCCATACAGAAGGAAGCGGAGTTCCCTGACTTGGGCATTGCTAATTTTAATAGCATTTAGGGTTTTGATCATTTCATCTTGACTGTAGAAGAAAAATAAGAAAAAAGAGAAATCAGTTGTCTTAAACAGGGTCTCATGTAATAACTTTTTTGTGCCAGCTTTATGTGTAAACCAGTACTCCATCCTTGTGTTCTCCTTAAGTCTGCATACCTAGTGTGCTATTCACCCAAAACCACTACAAAGCTGAGTAGTAAGTGCTATGGACAAGTGTACCAGTGTAAGTAGACCACCATAACCAATTGAAAGTAAACATACAACAAATTTGTTGCTTTTTAATGGAAAAAAATTAAACGTTCTCTTCATGTAGGCAAATACTTAATAAGGCAAATATATTGGAACAGAGACATGAGGCCAAACTCAGATCTGGGCCATTGACAAAAATACCATTGACTGATCACCCCCCCCACTCACACACACACACACACCTCTAATTCCACTTGACTGCCAGGCACTCAATGCCACAGAAGCAGATGTGAACCACAGTTAATTGTTTAGTATAAATATTAAGAAATAATCAAGATTACTTAAATGTTAAGGCATAATAAACACATTGTTGTGGAAGTTAAAACATTATGAAACACAGTGCACTTCTTCGAGCTAATTGGCACCGTGGAACGAGGAGGATATAGCACTTAACTGCAGTACCGAAATGCATATTTCTCATAAGACTGTACCTCAAGCCTTGTTCAATATAGCTTATGCCTGCATGCGCAATGTTTCCATGTCTTATTTTACCGAACACCACACTGATGTCAGAAGTGTACTTTAGCAACCTGGAGTGGTTAGAATGCCTGGACAGTGACCAGCAACAAGGCTGCCTGAATGGTGGCCAGCTACTGGAATGCCTCATAGGACCTGATTCATGTGCTTTTGGTTTTGGTATGGATATCTTAGAAATAACATGCAATAGCATTATACCAATAATCAAACATGATGTGTAAGAATTTACATTATAATGTATTCATGATTATTATAATATGTTCACTAGACATTATTGACCGTGATTGCAATTCATTACTTTAGCAGCTCACTGCCCTGTACAAAAATTAATTAATGTGGTAACAAGTTAGCTAATTTTATTTAACTACAAATAAGCCATTTCAGTAAATGATTCCTTTAATCAAAGTAGTTTTCTAGGTCGAGTAGAACTAGTTGCTTCTTACCACTTGAAATAATTTTAGATTAAAGCAACAAATATTTTTTTATAGTTTATCAAATGAATGAAACATATTTTTCAAAAGAATTGATCAGACTTTTATCATAGTCAGTCAAGATGCCCTTTTAAAGATGTTATCTTCTGAGATATAAACAGATATTTAAAGTAAATAGATATTGTTTTCAATATTTTCACCCTTTTCACCCTATTTAAAAAACAATTTATTATTGTGTTACACCACAGCAAATACACTTAAAATATATTGTTGTATAGATTACTTGCATGAATCATGGTGATAATGGAATTATGGGAAGTATAAAATAATAAAAAATGTTTTTATGAACTGAATGTGGAGTGCAAAAACATTAAGCAGTGTACGCTGGCGTATGTCTGGTTACATATAACCAGTTATATATAAATTGGCACAATGTGGTGTCAGTGCTTCATTATTGATCTCATCACATGATATTAAAGAATGACTGTAGACTTACTTCCACTGCACTGTCCTCAATTCATTGAGTTCTGTAAGAAATGCACAAGAAAGATCAAACAAAACACTGTATTTCAGGTAGAGCTTGGACTTGGAGTTTTAAATGTGAGTCCTTGTATTCCTAACTTTATAACCAGTGTATACATTTCTAAGAGGTTGCTAAAAATTAATAGTATTCATTTACAGTATATATTAAATAATTAAATAAACAGAATAACGTATAGTACATATTGACTAATTTAGAGCAATACAAAACAGTTTATGCTATATACAGAGAAAATCATCCTAAGTTACTGAATGCATTGTTGTTATTTCAGTGTATATTTTTTGCTTTTGTGCTTTTTTTGCTCTATTACCCATTTTCTGATTTCTTGTTTGCTTGTTTGTTTGTTTGTTTATTTTGACTAGGCTTGTTTTGGTACAAATCTCTGGATCTCGCTGCTTGTTTCTGATTGACTGTTCGTGGTTTTGACCATGGATGGTTCTCTGTCTATTAAAGTCTCAAAGCTTCTATTTTACCTTGAGCATCTAAACCTTCCTGTTCTGTTACAATGTTCTACTATAATTTATGGAAACGTACACACTAATCTTTAGAAGTCACAGTAATCACTATCAATAACTATTAGGCATTAATCAAAGAGCAAATATTTCTGACGGAAACAAACAGGATGGACTGGATAAGCAAGCGGTCTATAGTTATGGTTTAGTTTAAAGAACCAATTCATAATGTCAATGTTCAATTAAGGTTTTTGTCACATACTAATATACAAACATATTTCTTCAGGGCATTAAACTAATGGAGAACATTTTGTGGCATTTCTAATTAAAGGATGCAGGATGTGCCCAAATTACTGGAGTACAGATGGCTTACGTACCAACCGTGACCATGGCAGAGCAGAAGGTGCTATCTGACAGGTATATGCTGTAGTTCCCTTCATCTTCCTCGCCAGCATTCTTGATTTCCAATACAAATGATTTGTCAATGTGTTTACAGCTGTGCTTGCTGTTTACACAAACTAATTCCTCTCCATTCTTCTTCCAGGTTGCTTTTTTTGTATTTGCCTTACAGGAAAGACTGACATCTTCTCCAATTTTCACTTGTTTGTCATCCAAAACTGTGACAAATTCTATTGGAAAGTGAGAGAAGAGATGATTAGACAGTTCCACCTAAAAAGGTGGAATTCATACAGGATGGTAGACATAGAAGATGATAGAACACATACAGGATGGTAGATACAGAAGATGATAGAACACATACAGGATGGTAGATATAGAAGATGATAGAACACATACAGGATGGTAGATATAGGAGATGATAGAACACATACAGGATGGTAGATATAGAAGATGATAGAACACATACAGGATGGTAGATATAGAAGATGATAGAACACATACAGGATGGTAGATATAGAAGATGATAGAACACATACAGGATGGTAGATATAGAAGATGATAGAACACATACAAGAACAAACTCACCAGGTTTGGATGTAAATAATCCCATGTTTGAATCTATACAAGTAAACAACAAATACTGAATCATTATTCAGTGCAGTGCAGTTCAGTGCCATTACGTGTTTGCACACTTAACAATTCTGTAATTCATAAAAAATTTAAAGATTTGTTTTGTCTTATCTACTCATAGAAACAATATGTTTTCTAAGATAATATCTCAAACTTCACTTGCAAATTGATATCATTTTCAACCATCAAGTAATCACAGCTCTGGAGCATTGTTTCCTGTCTGGATAATATGTGTTAATTTATATGAACCGCTCATAATTAAGTATAAAAATCAATGCACAGGTTTCGTACAGAGGCAAACCAGAACTTACACAATGCGATGTGTTGATTAGACCCAGTGATTTATTTACTGCAGTGGCAAATGAAGCAGCAGGTAATAAAGTTCTTGTGGGCGTATATTATTTCTACTACTATATTAGTTCTACTTTTTACTTTTTGCTAAATTTCCTTCGGGAACAATAAAGTATCTGTCTATCTATCTATCTATCTATCTATATAAAATAACTTAAAATTGTGTAGATTTTATTTATACAATCATGTTTGGCTCATCATTATATTAAATAAATTATTATTATTATAAAAAATATTATTTAGAAACTTAAAAGCTATGTGTGTTCATGATCATTAATCATTAAGTCAGAACTGAAAAAGGAATCAGATGAAATTTAAGGGTACGTTAGCTCCAGTTCTCTCTCTGTGCACATATCTAAGATCATGTGGTGACTGTAATCTCTGTTATAAGATGTAATAACCAGCTAACAGAGGACTTTTCATTCAACTGAGAATGTCAACATGATGAGGCTAAAGTTAGTTTCTTTACCAGCTTCTCGTTTTAATTTTAATTGTGGATATTTAATTGTCAGTTTATGCATGGTCCGAAGCTCTGTCAAATTTAAGCTATCAGAACTGAGACAGCATCCCGAACCAGCTCTTGGTCAACCTGGAATAAATATAAGTTTTTATTTTGTTTCTATGTAATGGATACCTTGTTTAAAAAGATAAATATGAGTGCATATGCATCACTCTGTTGAGTATAAAACAACACCTAAATTAAACCAATCAACTTCAACAGCCACATAATTAATTAATTAAGCTCCACCTTTGTTCAAAGTATTATACGATCTGTCACATGTCAGTGAAAGGCCCTTTAGTCTGCAACACCAATAATCAACCAACATGAAGACCAAGAAGCTCTCCAAACAAATCAGAGACAACTTATGAAGAAGAATAGATCCCGGTTGGATTTGAAAAGAAAACCCAAACTTTAAACATCTTACAAAACAATGTTAAATCCGTTATCAGAAAATGGAACAACTATAGCACAACTACCGACCTGACAAGGAAAGGCCACCAACTAAAAGTCACAGACCGGGCAGGCAGTGCAGTAAGCAGAGATTCAACAAAGACACCAAAGAATACACTACTGCAAAGACCCAGAGCAGAGAGCGGAGTGTCTGTCCAAACAGCATGTGGCCAACTCCCTAAACACAAGGAAGAAGGTTCTCTGTCCAGATAAGACTAAAATTAAATGTTTGGCCATCATGGGAAACTCAGTTACCCAAAGAACACCATTCCTAAAAACATGGTAGTGCTAGAATCGTGCTGTGAGGATGCTATTCATCAGTCAGGACTGAAGGAACGATGGAAGGCAGAAAATACAGAAGTTCTTGAGAAAACCCTTTTTTAGTCTGCCTGATATTTGAGATTGTGGTGGAGTTCCACATTTGAGCAGGACTATGACCCTAAACAGTGGGTTAAAGGGAAACATTTAAATGTCATGGAATGGCCCAGTCAAACTCCAAGCCTTAATCTAACTGACAATTTGTGGCAAGACTTGAAGATGGCTGTACAGCAGGGGGAAGAAAGATGAATTACATTAGGTCATATTATGTCATCAGGTTATAATAATTCTGTTCTATATAACAAGCCAAAATTATAAACCCAGGTTTTATTAATTCTGTTCTATATAACAAACCTTAATTAAAAACCTAAGTTATATTAATTCTGTTTTATATAACAAGCCATAATTAAAAACCCAGGTTATATTAATTCTGTTCTACATAACAAACCATAATTAAAAACCTAAGTTATATTAATTCTGTTTTATATAACAAGCCATAATTAAAAACCCAGGTTATATTAATCCTGTTCTATATAACAAGCCATAATTATAAACCCAGGTTATATTAATTCTGTTCTATATAACAAGCCATAATTATAAACCCAGGTTATATTAATTCTGTTCTATATAACAAACCATAATTAAAAACCTAAGTTATATTAATTCTGTTTTATATAACAAGCCATAATTATAAACCCAGGTTATATTAATTCTGTTCTTCATAACAAACCATAATTAAAAACCTAAGTTATATTAATTCTGTTTTATATAACAAGCCATAATTAAAAACCCAGGTTATATTAATCCTGTTCTATATAACAAGCCATAATTATAAACCCAGGTTATATTAATTCTGTTCTATATAACAAGCCATAATTATAAACCCAGGTTATATTAATTCTGTTCTATATAACAAGCCATAATTAAAAACCCAGGTTATATTAATTCCGTTCTACAAAACAAGCCATAATTATAAAACCAGGTTATATTAATCCTGTTCTATTTAACAAGCCATAATTAAAAACCTAAGTTATATTAATTCTGTTCTATATAACAAGCCATAATTATAAACCCAGGTTATATTAATTCTGTTCTATATTACAAGCCATAATTATAAACCCAGGTTATATTAATTCTGTTCTATAAAACAAGCCATAATTATAAACCCAGGTTATATTAATTCTATTCTATATAATTTGAACAGGATTAATATCAGAAGACAGAATTCAGCTGTAATAAGTGACTGAATTGTAATGAATTACTTGATTGTAATGAATTGTAATGAATTGAATGTGCTGTGCGGCCTCAGGCAGCGGGACATTGAGACTGTGAGACGCCGCTGCTCAGGAAAAGACACGGCGAAAAACGGAAATGCAGTAACCCCTCAGGTTAGAAGCGTCACTGCTAAACTCTACCATCATCTTCCCAATTCTCAATCACTGTTAACTTCAGATTAGCAGTGAAGTGAAAAGGTAGTTTAATATATGGTTACACGTTTTCAATATGTTTAAAATATACATTTTAATCTGTTTGCACTGAACCTCATAGCAAACCTTCCAACTGTTGCTGTGTGAGAAGTATTTCAGATTACCATGAACCTGTGATGTTTGGAAAAGTTTTATTATCAGATTCTTCTCACACTTTAAACGGTCACTGTACTCAACACTGCCTCTTCCTCCTCCATCAAATTAGATATTAATCAAATCCTGTATATGGAAAGGGAGCCAGAGTAAAAACATTATAGGTAACCAATGGCAGTTAAGGTGGGGAGGAAGACTACATCTGCTCCACATGTTTTTGTGTTTTTAATCATTTTTCAGTTTCTGAAATAATTTGTATGTAAGCTTCTAAAAATAAAATTGCACCAAGTTCCTGCTGGACTTACCTCTATTGTTGTCGAGTTCAGTGTGGGTGTAGTCCCGCTGCTGTGAGTCTGCTGGGTCTGTTTGCTTGTTTTTATAAGTTCATTCTACTTTCACTTTCAGCTCTGCGCTGTGTGTGTATGTGGGTCTTCATTTTGTTTATGTATGTGAACTCAGAACACAGAAGACCAGATCAGGAAATGCTCTGTTTGTGTGTGGCTGCTGAAATAAACTGGTCGTCCGATAGAGCTTCTCATGATAACATTTTGATGGGGATCGTATAGAAATCATATTATATATAATATTTACCGTATTTAGAAATGTTAAATAAGTGAGCATGTTTAAATGGGGTGCTTTAGTCTAGGATGACTCACTGCAGGTTTAGGTTTTTAAGTTTGGGCTGGTGTTTTTGTCATCTCTGTCTAACTTCGTTGTGTTTATTGGGCGACTGTTGTCTGTGTTGATGTAAATCCAGCTAAAATAGGTGGGTAGTGTTAAAATAGGCTAGATGATGACTGCACTGCAACCACGAATGGGCAAAATCATGAGTTTATTTGGAAATTGTGTCTACCAACTTGGCCTAGCAACATTTTCAAAGATCCACCCAAAAACGTGTGGGTGTCTCTGTTTATGTTTGGTAATGGATGTAGGGTGTGTCAACAACATGCTGTGCTCATAAAATAATCATTTCTAGGAATGTGAAACTGAAAGTGTATTTAAGATTAACTGTATTTATGTTATAAATGTATTGAAATTTGTATAATTCAACATGTAAACATGTAGTTTTGTATTGTATTTTTTACCTAACAGTAGAGATTTATTAAATTCCTGTAATTTCTTATTTCCCTTTTTGTATTTTTAAGAACCTGTACTTTAGTCTACCCCTTGTCCTGTATCTGTTCTGCTGCTCTTCTTCTTCTGCTGTAACGATGCAAATTTGCCCATGTGGGATAATAAAAGGCTATCATTTCTTATCTTATCATTTCTTATCTTATCTTATCTTATCTTATCTTATGATTTCTTATCTTATCATTTCTTATCTTATCTTATCTTATCATTTCTTATCTTATCTTATCTTATCTTATCATTTATTATCTTATCTTATCTTATCTTATCATTTCTTATCTTATCTTATCATTTCTTATCTTATGATTTCTTATCTTATCATTTCTTATCTTATCTTATGATTTCTTATCTTGTCTTATGATTTCTTATCTTATGATTTCTTATCTTGTCTTATCATTTCTTATCTTATGATTTCTTATCTTATCTTATCATATCTTATCATTTCTTATCTTATCAGATCTTATCTTATCTTATCTTATCGTCACTGCTGAGCTGCTGCCAACACACTGAGAATCACATGTAGTGAAGTCTTATTTTGATGATGCTCAATATCTTAAATTTTGGACGTTGGTTAGCAGAATGCTAGTCACGGGTTCCCAGTGTGTCCGAACCCTCAGCCTGTTCCTGATGCTGCCTCGCCTTCCTCGGGGCCGCTGCTTTGTGTTGTGTCCTTTGTGTTGTGTGAAACCTTGGGAGGAACTAAGACTATATATATATATATATATATATATATATATATATATATATATATATATATATATATACAGTGCCTTGCAAAAGTATTCAGCCCCTTGAACTTTTCAACCTTTTGCCACATTTCAGGCTTTAAACATAAAGATATGAAATTGTAATTTTTTGTGAAGAATCAACAATAACTGGGACACAATCGTGAAGTGGAACAAAATTTATTGGACATTTAAAACTTTTTTTAGAAATAAAAAACTGAAAAGTGGGGCGTTAATACTTTGTAGCGCCACCTTCTGCTGCGATTACAGCTGCAGGTCGTTCGGGGTATGTCTTTATCTTCCTGCAAAACAGCTGGAGCTCAGTGAGGTTGGATGGATACGTTTGTGAACAGCAGGTTTCAGATCTTTCCACAGATTCTGGATTGGATTCAGGTCTGGACTTTGACTTGGCCGTTCTAACCTGGATATGTTTATTTGTGAACCAGTCCGTTGTAGATTTTACTTTATGTTTTGGATCATTGTTTTGTTGGAAGATAAATCTCCGTCCCAGGTCTTTTACAGACTCCAACAGGTTTTCTTCCAGAATGGTCCTGTATTTGGCTCCATCCATCTTCCCATCAGTTTAAACCATCTTCTCTGTCCCTGCTGAAGAAAAGCAGGTCCAGAGCATGATGCTGCCACCACCATGTTTGACAGTGGGGATGGTGTGTTCAGGGTGATGAGCTGTGTTTGTATTTTGGCCAAAAAGTTTGATTTTGCTTTCATGTGACCAGAGCACCTTCTTCCACATGTTTGGTGTGTCTCCCAGGTGGCTTGTGGTAAACATTAAACGAGACTTTTTATGGACATCTTTGAGAAATGGCTTTCGTCTTGCCATTCTTCCAGATTTGTACAGTGTACGACTGATTGTTGTCCTATGGACAGACTCTCCACCTCAGCTGTAGATCTCTACAGTTCATCCAGAGTGATCATGAGCCTCTTGGCTGCGTCTCTGATCAGTCTTCTCCTGGTTTGAGTTTAGAGTGACGGCAGGGTCTTGGTAGATTTTCCAAGATGGCGCCGCAGACAGAGACTATGGTCAGAAGCTCCGTCGTGCTTTGTTTGTTTTTTGTTTGTTTTTGTTTGTTTTTGTTGCCACATGTGAACCTAACACGGTCACATACAGCGCAGAGGATCTTCTCAGCATCACTCCATGCCACACGGAATTACTCCCGATTTCTCCTTCTCTGACTGTTTTTTGGATGTTGTAGTAAGCGGAGTAGCTCCTCAGACGCAGACGCAGGCGGACGTGGGAAACGCAGCGGAGCGCTCATCAGACTCCGTCAACCTCCGCTCACCAGCACACACCTGACCAACCTCCACTCACCAGCACACACCTGACCAACCTCCACTCACCAGCACACACCTGACCAACCTCCACTCACCAGCACACACCTGACCAACCTCCACTTACTAACATACACCTGACCAACCTCCACTACCTAACATACACCTGACCAACCTCCACTCACTAACATACACCTGACCAACCTCCACTCACTAACATACACCTGACCAACCTCCACTCACTAACATACACCTGACCAACCTCCACTCACTAACATACACCTGACCAACCTCCACTACCTAACATACACCTGACCAACCTCCACTCACTAACATACACCTGACCAACCTCCACTCACTAACATACACCTGACCAACCTCCACTTACTAACATACACCTGACCAACCTCCACTCACTAACATACACCTGACCAACCTCCACTCACTAACATACACCTGACCAACCTCCTCTCACTAACATACACCTGACCAACCTCCACTCACTAACACACACCTGACCAACCTCCACTCACTAACATACACCTGACCAACCTCCACTTACTAACATACACCTGACCAACCTCCACTCACTAACATACACCTGACCAACCTCCACTCACTAACACACACCTGACCAACCTCCACTCACTAACATACACCTGACCAACCTCCACTCACTAACATACACCTGACCAACCTCCACTCACCAACATACACCTGACCAACCTCCACTCACTAACATACACCTGACCAACCTCCACTCACTAACATACACCTGACCAACCTCCACTACCTAACATACACCTGACCAACCTCCACTCACTAACATACACCTGACCAACCTCCACTCACTAACATACACCTGACCAACCTCCACTCACTAACATACACCTGACCAACCTCCACTCACTAACATACACCTGACCAACCTCCTCTCACTAACATACACCTGACCAACCTCCACTACCTAACATACACCTGACCAACCTCCACTACCTAACATACACCTGACCAACCTCCACTCACTAACATACACCTGACCAACCTCCACTCACTAACATACACCTGACCAACCTCCACTCACTAACATACACCTGACCAACCTCCACTCACCAGCACACACCTGACCAACCTCCACTCACCAGCACACACCTGACCAACCTCCACTCACCAGCACACACCTGACCAACCTCCACTCACTAACATACACCTGACCAACCTCCTCTCACTAACATACACCTGACCAACCTCCACTCACTAACATACACCTGACCAACCTCCACTCACTAACACACACCTGACCAACCTCCACTCACTAACATACACCTGACCAACCTCCACTCACTAACATACACCTGACCAACCTCCACTCACTAACACACACCTGACCAACCTCCACTCACCAACACACACCTGACCAACCTCCACTCACCAGCACACACCTGACCAACCTCCACTCACTAACATACACCTGACCAACCTCCTCTCACTAACATACACCTGACCAACCTCCACTCACTAACATACACCTGACCAACCTCCACTCACTAACACACACCTGACCAACCTCCACTCACTAACATACACCTGACCAACCTCCACTCACTAACATACACCTGACCAACCTCCACTACCTAACATACACCTGACCAACCTCCACTCACTAACATACACCTGACCAACCTCCACTCACTAACATACACCTGACCAACCTCCACTCACTAACACACACCTGACCAACCTCCACTCACCAGCATACACCTGACCAACCTCCACTCACTAACATACACCTGACCAACCTCCACTTACTAACATACACCTGACCAACCTCCACTCACTAACATACACCTGACCAACCTCCACTCACCAACATACACCTGACCAACCTCCGCTCACCAGCATACACCTGACCAACCTCCACTCACTAACACACACCTGACCAACCTCCACTCACCAGCATACACCTGACCAACCTCCACTCACTAACATACACCTGACCAACCTCCACTCACTAACATACACCTGACCAACCTCCACTCACTAACATACACCTGACCAACCTCCACTCACTAACATACACCTGACCAACCTCCACTTACTAACATACACCTGACCAACCTCCACTCACTAACATACACCTGACCAACCTCCACTCACTAACATACACCTGACCAACCTCCACTTACTAACATACACCTGACCAACCTCCACTCACTAACATACACCTGACCAACCTCCACTTACTAACATACACCTGACCAACCTCCACTCACTAACATACACCTGACCAACCTCCACTCACTAACATACACCTGACCAACCTCCACTTACTAACATACACCTGACCAAGCTCCACTCACTAACATACACCTGACCAACCTCCACTCACTAACATACACCTGACCAACCTCCACTACCTAACATACACCTGACCAACCTCCACTCACTAACATACACCTGACCAACCTCCACTCACTAACATACACCTGACCAACCTCCACTCACTAACATACACCTGACCAACCTCCACTCACTAACATACACCTGACCAACCTCCACTCACTAACATACACCTGACCAACCTCCACTCACTAACATACACCTGACCAACCTCCACTCACTAACATACACCTGACCAACCTCCACTACCTAACATACACCTGACCAACCTCCACTACCTAACATACACCTGACCAACCTCCACTCACTAACATACACCTGACCAACCTCCACTCACTAACATACACCTGACCAACCTCCACTCACTAACATACACCTGACCAACCTCCGCTCACTAACATACACCTGACCAACCTCCACTACCTAACATACACCTGACCAACCTCCGCTCACTAACATACACCTGACCAACCTCCACTACCTAACATACACCTGACCAACCTCCACTCACTAACATACACCTGACCAACCTCCACTACCTAACATACACCTGACCAACCTCCACTTACTAACATACACCTGACCAACCTCCACTCACTAACATACACCTGACCAACCTCCACTCACTAACATACACCTGACCACCCTCCACTCACTAACATACACCTGACCAACCTCCACTCACTAACATACACCTGACCAACCTCCACTACCTAACATACACCTGACCAACCTCCACTCACTAACATACACCTGACCAACCTCCACTCACTAACATACACCTGACCAACCTCCACTCACTAACACACACCTGACCAACCTCCACTCACTAACATACACCTGACCAACCTCCTCTCACTAACATACACCTGACCAACCTCCACTACCTAACATACACCTGACCAACCTCCACTACCTAACATACACCTGACCAACCTCCACTTACTAACATACACCTGACCAACCTCCACTTACTAACATACACCTGACCAACCTCCACTCACTAACATACACCTGACCAACCTCCACTCACTAACATACACCTGACCAACCTCCACTTACTAACATACACCTGACCAACCTCCACTCACTAACATACACCTGACCAACCTCCACTACCTAACATACACCTGACCAACCTCCACTCACTAACATACACCTGACCAACCTCCACTCACTAACATACACCTGACCAACCTCCACTACCTAACATACACCTGACCAACCTCCACTTACTAACATACACCTGACCAACCTCCACTCACTAACATACACCCGACCAACCTCCACTCACTAACATACACCTGACCACCCTCCACTCACTAACATACACCTGACCAACCTCCACTCACTAACATACACCTGACCAACCTCCACTCACTAACATACACCTGACCAACCTCCACTACCTAACATACACCTGACCAACCTCCACTCACTAACATACACCTGACCAACCTCCACTACCTAACATACACCTGACCAACCTCCACTCACTAACATACACCTGACCAACCTCCACTCACTAACATACACCTGACCAACCTCCACTACCTAACATACACCTGACCAACCTCCACTTACTAACATACACCTGACCAACCTCCACTCACTAACATACACCTGACCAACCTCCACTCACTAACATACACCTGACCACCCTCCACTCACTAACATACACCTGACCAACCTCCACTCACTAACATACACCTGACCAACCTCCACTCACTAACATACACCTGACCAACCTCCACTACCTAACATACACCTGACCAACCTCCACTCACTAACATACACCTGACCAACCTCCACTACCTAACATACACCTGACCAACCTCCACTCACTAACATACACCTGACCAACCTCCACTCACTAACATACACCTGACCAACCTCCACTCACTAACATACACCTGACCAACCTCCACTCACTAACATACACCTGACCAACCTCCACTACCTAACATACACCTGACCAACCTCCACTCACTAACATACACCTGACCAACCTCCACTCACTAACATACACCTGACCAACCTCCACTACCTAACATACACCTGACCAACCTCCACTCACTAACATACACCTGACCAACCTCCACTCACTAACATACACCTGACCAACCTCCACTCACTAACACACACCTGACCAACCTCCACTCACTAACATACACCTGACCAACCTCCACTCACTAACATACACCTGACCAACCTCCACTCACTAACATACACCTGACCAACCTCCACTCACTAACATACACCTGACCAACCTCCACTCACTAACATACACCTGACCAACCTCCACTCACTAACACACACCTGACCAACCTCCACTCACTAACACACACCTGACCAACCTCCACTCACTAACATACACCTGACCAACCTCCGCTCACTAACATACACCTGACCAACCTCCGCTCACTAGGCAACAAAATGGACGAACTTTCACTTCTGAACCAACGAGGACTTCTCTCTCTCCGCGGCGCGGTGCTTCACTGAGACCTGGCTCACCGAGGCCGTCCCGGACAGCGCGCTCCAGCTCGCCGGCTTTCATCTCCACAGAGCGGACCGCGTGACGGAGACCTCGGGGAAGCTCAGAGGCGGCGGGATCTGTTTCTACATCAACCGCGGCTGTTGTACAGACGTCACTGAGGAGTCTGTGTTTATAAACTGTAAACCGTTCTACTGCCCGCAGGAATTCTCCTCCGCGGTGCTCATCGGGGCCTATCTGACCACTCTATGGTCCATCTTCTCCCATCCTTCGAGAAGCTGGTTCTCACCCACCTGAAGGAGATCACCAACCCCCAACTAGACCCCCTGCAGTTCGCGTATCGGGCCAAGAGGTCTGTGGACGATGCAGTGAACACGAGACTTCACCACATCCATCCACGTCGACCGTCCAAGTACATATGCAAGAGTTCTGTTCTCAATCATCCCCGGACATCTACACACCAAACTGACCCACCTCAGTGTGCCAGCCTCCACCTGCCAGTGGATCACAGACTTCCTCACTGGCAGAGAGCAGCAGGTGAGACTGGGAAAGATCACCTCAGGAACCAGGACCATCAGCACAGGAGATCCACAAGGCTGTGTTCTCTCCCCGCTGCTCTTCTCACTCTACACAAATGAGTGTACCTCCACAGACCCCTCAGTCAAAATCTTAAAGTTTGCAGATGATTTGACAGTCATTGGTCTCATCCAGCACAGTGACGAGTCTGCCTACAGACGGGTTGTAGAGCAGGTGGTCCTCTGGAGCAACCACAACAACCTGGAGCTGGACACAGCCAAGACAGTGGAGATGAGAGTGGACTTCAGGAGAAGCCCTCCAACCCTTCCAGCACTCACCATCCTCAACAGGACTGTAATGGCTGTGGACTCCTACAAGTTCCTGGGCACAATAATCTCCAGGGACTTGAAATGGGACTGCAACATCAGCAGCATCATCAAGAGAGCTCAGCAGACGCTGTACTTCCTGCATCAGCTGAGGAAGTTCAACCTGCCCAAGGAGCTGATGGTGCAGTTCTACACCACCACCATCGTATCACAGTGTGGAGCAGCTCAGCCACCACACCCACAGACTGCAGCTCATCATCAGGTCTGCAGTGAGAACCATCGGTGTGAAGTTACCCTCCCTACCGGACCTGCACACGGCCAGAACCAGGAAGCGGGCAGAGAACATCGTCCGTGATCCGTCACACCCTGGACATCAGCTGTTCCAGTATCTTCCCTCAGGTCGGCGTTTCAGCCAGTTGAGGATCAAGACCTCCAGACTTCAGAGAAGCTTCTTCCCACACGCCATCACACTCATGAACATCTGAACATCACACACCACAATCTGAATACAGTCTACTACATACATCCATATCCAGATGTTCTCTCACTCTTCTTTCTCTGTACAGTCTACTACATACATACATCCAGATGTTCTCTCACTCTTCTTTCTCTGTACAGTCTACTACATACATACATCCAGATGTTCTCTCACTCTTCTTTCTCTGTACAGTCTACTACATACATCCATATCCAGATGTTCTCTCACTCTTCTTTCTCTGTACAGTCTACTACATACATACATCCAGATGTTCTCTCACTCTTCTTTCTCTGTACAGTCTACTACATACATACATCCAGATGTTCTCACTCTTCTTTCTCTGTACAGTCTACTACATACATATATCCAGATGTTCTCTCACTCTTCTTTCTCTGTACAGTCTACTACATACATACATCCATATCCAGATGTTCTCTCACTCTTCTTTCTCTGTACAGTCTACTACATACATACATCCATATCCAGATGTTCTCTCACTCTTCTTTCTCTGTACCGTCTACTACATACATACATCCAGATGTTCTCTCACTCTTCTTTCTCTGTACAGTCTACTACATACATACATCCATATTCAGATGTTCTCTCACTCTTCTTTCTCTGTACTGTACTGCTTTTTATCTGATAGAGTCTCAGAACACTCTGTACCACCGTCTCTACCAGTGACTCTACTGTTCTCCATATTTATATCTATTTAATTCAGAACACTCAGTACCACCGTCTCTACCAGTGACTCTACTGTTCTTCATATTTATATCTATTTAATTCAGAACACTCTGTACCACCGTCTCTACCAGTGACTCTACTGTTCTTCATATTTATATCTATTTAATTCAGAACACTCTGTACCACCGTCTCTACCGGTGACTCTACTGTTCTTCATATTTATATCTATTTAATTCAGAACACTCTGTACCACCGTCTCTACCGGTGACTCTACTGTTCTTCATATTTATATCTATTTAATTCAGAACACTCTGTACCACCGTCTCTACCGGTGACTCTACTGTTCTTCATATTTATATCTATTTAATTCAGAACACTCTGTACCACCGTCTCTACCAGTGACTCTACTGTTCTTCATATTTATATCTATTTAATTCAGAACACTCTGTACCACCGTCTCTACCAGTGACTCTACTGTTCTTCATATTTATATCTATTTAATTCAGAACACTCTGTACCACCGTCTCTACCGGTGACTCTACTGTTCTCCATATTTATATCTATTTAATTCAGAACACTCTGTACCACCGTCTCTACCGGTGACTCTACTGTTCTTCATATTTATATCTATTTAATTCAGAACACTCAGTACCACCGTCTCTACCGGTGACTCTACTGTTCTTCATATTTATATCTATTTAATTCAGAACACTCTGTACCACCGTCTCTACCGGTGACTCTACTGTTCTTCATATTTATATCTATTTAATTCAGAACACTCTGTACCACCGTCTCTACCAGTGACTCATTTAATTCAGTCTGCACTGTTCTTTGCTGCTGCACTCAGTACTTTACTTTTAACATACAACTCTGAACATGTTAAGTTTACAGGTGTCTCTGTGTGTGCGTGTATGTCACTGTGTGTGTGTGTGTGTGTGTGTGTGTGTGTGTGTAGGAGGATGGCTAGGTTGGGTGTGTTTGTTAATACTGTAATGTCAGAAACCAAACAGGGGGCTAAACACCAGACTAGACAGGGGAATGGACACGGGATGAGACACAGAACAGAACTGGAGACTGGACTGAGGATAAGAACCAATGACGACAGGTGAACAGGAACAGATACAATGACTGGGACAGGGATGGACAGACAGACTGACAGAAAAAACCTAAGGGAACGAAGACAGTGACAAGGACAGAAACAAAAACAACAACAGGAACAAACACGAAACCATGGACAGGACCAGAAACAGGACGAGGAACAAAACCAGGAGAAGTTTAGGAAGCGCCAACAGGACCAGTACAGGGAAAAGACTAAACGGGGCACAGAGTCAAAAAGCGCCTGGGGAACATCCCAGACGTGGACTCAGGAAGCACCTGGGACAACAAAAGGTATAAACAGCTGGAGGAGCACTTTGCAAGTCACATGACTGGGTAAAATCAGGGGTCGTGCCTGCATTCTTAATCAGTTGGGGCTGAAACATAACAAGAGCTCGAAAGTGCACATACAAACTTGCCTGTCTTACCACCACCCATACACTGAACATCTATAGTCTTTAGGCACTAATTTCTTATATGCTAAGTGTTAATCAGTCTTAATTGTTTCTGTGAAGATGTATTTGGCAATAAAAATGTTTAGGACCAGACTCACCAATACTTTTTGCTCCTTCTCTGACCACCTTCATTTTTTTTATGAAGTCATCCTTCATCATTGATAATCTGTCTGCTGGTATAACATTCACGAGACAGTGAATCTTATCATTTATGCTGGGGTTTGTGATGTAAAATGGATTGTCTTCAGTCAGCAGACTCCTAGAGATCTGGAAGAAATAGAAATAACAGAATCAAGTTTCTATATGATTGATCTGTGTTGGCTTGGATATATATATATATATATATATATATATATATATATATATATATATATATATATATATATATATATATATATATATATATATACACACACACATCATTTTGCCAGTTAGTTTTAAATATTTGACTGTCACATACCTTATAACCCTCTATGATGTGACCTTTTAAAGCACTGATGATGTCATCACTGTGGACCCCATTTTGTTCTTCTTTTTCTACACCCATGGTATCACTGAAGACCAAAGAAAGCCCATCTTTGGAATTTGTAATTTGATATTTTTCATGCTGGAAAAAAGTCATATTAAACATAAAAGTACAGTTCTTAAAAGCAGTGTACATTAAAGTTTTTTTACCAGAAAGATTCATTTTCAGTCCTATTATTTTAGGTGATTAAAGGTTTTAGAAGTTGTGGCAGTTTGTTTCTGCAATTAAATAAAATGCATGTCATCATTTTTGAAAGAAATGACTTTCATGTTGTATTTACTCATTTTTATTGTAATTAATGCTTGAATACATGTTACAAGCTTCACACAACAAACACCTCACCAGAATATCTGTGTACTCACCTTTAATGTGTAACTCTTAGCAGTTTCTGTTTCTGGAGTAGACGCTGGGCAGTCAACACGCATGTGTCCTTCAAAGATGGTGTTGATGGTGTTTATGACGCTGGATTTTCCTGCTCCAATGGGTCCATACAGAAGGAAGCGGAGTTCCCTGACTTGGGCATTGCTAATTTTAACAGCATGTAGGGTTTTGATCATTTCATCTTGACTGTAGAAGCAAAATAATGAAAAGAGAAATCAGTTGAAAGTATGTGGACATGTGTCTTACGCTACGGAACATTAGGCTTGGGTTAGAAGTGTACTCTTTTTTTATTAGTAGTAGTATATTCTCTTCTTTTGGCATTTTGTATGTGTCCACCATCTATTTCTCTCCCCCTCTCCCCCCTCCCCCTCAGCCCCCTCTCCCCCCTCTCCCCTCAGCCCTTCCCAAAATGTTACATAGCTTAAGAATGAGAATGTTACATGCTGTAAATAAGTAAATAAATAATAAAGTTCTATTAGTCCTCCGAGGGGGGGCGGGGTGTAAGAAGTGTATTCTAGCACCCTGGAGGAGAATGACACTTTAAAGAATTGAGAGGTGGACCACAGACAAGACTGAGTTTGGCTGAAGATCATGGAAAAAGAAACAGTGCAACGAGAACCGGTGGCCAAGATATCAGTAGATGCAGCGCAGTAAGTCTCGGCAGTGGAGCACGGCCAGAGAAGGCCTGGACATGAATCAGCAACTAGGACACCTGGATGGCATGGCTGACGTCTGCATCATGTGCTTTTGGTTTTGGTATGGGTGTCTTTGAAATAACATGTGATAGCATCATACCAATGATCACGCATATATACGCATATATATAATGTATTCATGTTTATCAGGAAATGTACACTAGTGTACTCTGGCATACCACTGAAGCACTTAAATCATCTAACTTTTATTGTCGCCTGCCATCAAACAATGTCCCCATTCAACCCTCGGACTGTTACAAGACTATTCTATCCTTCTTTACGCAGGTGCTGCTAATTAAGATAGATGGGTCGTTAAAATTAAAAATTAATTATTGAGTAAACAAATATCAGTACAGTAAAGCACAAGATCACACTGCATCAGGGAAGTGATTGGTTACATTTCTATGTCAAGAATGACACAGTGCTTCATTATCACATCATATGATATTTAAGAATAACTACAGACTTACTCCCACTGCACCGTCCTCCATTCATTCAGCGATTTCTGTAAGAAATGCACAAGAAAGATCAAACACTGAACAAAAAAGATCAACACAGAAAGATCAAACACTTCAAAAGAACATCACACTCTAATTTACAAACGTATTTCATCAGGGAATTAAAATGATGGAGAACGCTTTGTGCCAACTTTCATTAAAGTAATAAATTCCTAAATCACTTGATTACAAATAACTTACTTACCAATAGAGACCATGACTGAGCAGGAGGTTCTACCTGACTTATCATTCAGGTGTATGGTGTACTTCCCTTCATCTCCCTCAACAGCGTTCCTGATTTCCAACTCAAATGATGTGTCAGCTTTTTTCGTGGTGTGCCTGCCGTCCACACAATCTCATTTCTGGTCATTCTTCTCCCAAGATGCTGTTAATTCTTCTGTGTTTGCCTCACAGCGAAGAATGATGTTCTCTCCAACTTTGACTTGTTTGTCAGCCAAAACTGTGATGAATTCTATTGAAAAGTGAGAGAAGACAACATAATCATGGTGGAACACATACAGGACGGTAGATAGAACATGATGCAGCACAAGATAATAGATAAAGAACATAGTGGAACCAATACAGGGTGGTGGATACAGAACACTGCAGACTCATACAGGATGATAGGCATTGAAGATGGTGGAACACATACAAGAAGAAACTTAAACTCACCTGGTTTGGATGGAGATGATCCCATGTTTAAATCTGTACAAGTGAAGAATAAATACTGAATTAATATTCCATGCAGATTTTTGCCATTACATGAAAACACACTTAAAAGTTGTAATCCATAGTAAATGGAAAGATTTGTGTTATGTTCTTATCCACTCACTGAAGCAATATTCAGTATTTCTATTGCAAACTAATTGACCAGTTTCACAAGTCAAATAATCACACATTTGAAAACACATCATGTTATGTTTTATTTTACTCCAATATTGTTTTTTATATTTCTTCCTGTTTGGATTTATGTGTGCTAATTTCTATGAACAGCTCATGATTAAGTAAAACAGTCAATATGTGGGTTTTTTTGAGGTGAACTAGAATTTTCACAATGGGGTGTCCTAATTAGACCCAGTGAATTAATTGCGGTGAAAAAAACAGTGGTTAATAAAGTTCCAATGGGTGTATATTAGGGCTATGTCATTAAAATATCTTAAAATTGTGTTGAATGTATTCAAGTAATTATATTTAGCCCATTAGTATTACAACCCTGATTCCAAAAAAGTTGGGACGCTGTGTAAAATGTTATGAATCTAAATTTAAAAAGATTGCAATGACTTGCAAATCTCACAAACTCATATCTTATTCAATAATGAACATAGAGCTCATATGAGATGCTAAGAGTGAAACATTTTACTATTTCATTAAAAATTATTAATTCATTTAGAACTTGGTGGTCGCAATGCATGTCAAAAAAGTTGGGAAAGGCTGAAAAAGTGGTACTAATAAAAAAAAAACAGCTGGAGGAACAATTTGCAACTAAGGCATGTGTCTGGTTATAAAAAGAGCATTCTAGAGAGGCAAAGTCTTTCAGAAGTAAAGATGGGCAGAGTTTCATCAATCTGCAAAAAACTATTTCTAAAAATTGTGGAACAATTCCAGAAAAATGTTTGTCAACATAAAATTGCCAAGGCTTTGTATATCCCACCATCTATAATGTCATCAACAGATTCAGAGAATCTGGAGAAATCCCTGTGCACAAGGGACAAGGCCGACGGTCTGTGCTGGATGCTGGTGATCTCTGGGCTCTCAGATGGTACTGCTTCAAAAACAGGCCTGGTTCTGTTCTGGACTCACCACATGAGTTCAGGATCACTTCCATAATCACGGTCTGTGAACACAGCTCGCGGTGCTATCCACACATACCAGTTAAAGCTGGATCATGCAAAGAAGAAGCCACACAATCCAGATCATTTAACATGGACTGCGGTCTTCAGCTCTCTGGCAGTCCAACTTTGTTAGTTTCACTGAAAATGAACTCCCCTCCGCCTCTAGCCGTTAACAACACTCAACAAAGACCTCTCCATTCAGTCCAACAGGCTAAGTTGCTCTGCTTCACGGCAACAAGACATACTCCACGTTACAGCTCCCTGATACTAACTTAGCCAGCTAGCAGAATGGAAAGTCCTAAGCTTCTAGTAAAAGCTCATCACAGGAGTGAATACACAGATTAAACCCTCCTAAATCAGTACCTGGACACTCTGCCCAACATGGAAAATTGACTTGGCTACACTAAGACCTTCAGGTTGGCAACTGCAGCTATGGCCAGTACAGACGCATCCACAAATACCTAAAGCTCTTAGTGTTCAGCTTCAGAAAAAGACACTTTAGTGTAGGATCTTTAGACATGAAGATGTTTTAGTTCCTGCAGGGAATCCCCCCTCTTGTCCCAAGCCTGCTGTGTTTCTAGAGGTAGGAATCTCCATCTGGGGATCTTAGCACGCTCGATAAGCGTGGGTAGTGGGATGCTAATTCGTCCATCTATAGACTCTATTTGAAAACCATGAACCATTCCTGCAGCAGCCTTAACTGTGTCAATACATGTATTCAGTGTAAAAGTAGAATTACAAGAGCATTTGATTCAAACAACATCTAAAAAACAGGGCTTCACCAACAGAAAATGACTTTGATCATCAATATGGCATATAGCTGCCCTTTCTTCTAGCCAACAGTGAAGACTCTCATCAAGCAAGTCTTTGTACAAGACCTTCCTCTGGGTTCAAGACCTTCCTCTGGGTTCAAGACCTTCCTCTGGGGCTAAAATTAAACTAGATTATTTAGCATCTTTGCTTGCTGGCTGACGAAGTTCACAAAAACAGAAAATAGTAAGAAAAAAATGTTGCATGGAGCTCCATTAGTAACCCACAAAACTCTCTAAGACTTGGTGGTCTAACCTCTGGAGCCTCATAGCATTCATTAAGTCTTTGTATTCCCAGCATGATCCCTTCTCTGCAGATCATTTACATGTACTGCTTTTATGTGTTTCATATGTTCTGCTGATTGACGTCCAAGACACTTCACTAAATTTATTCCTTTTCTGTTCAGTTCAGCCGCCTAACAGTGTTTATTAATTATATTCACCAGGCCCTGGAATTTTCAGAGGGCGAACAAAGGAGGAGCCAAAATGGTGGCAAACAAACAAAAAGAGAGTTTCAGAAACCAACAGAAAAGAACCAAAATACTGAGGGAAAGGGAAGAAGCTCGCTTGAAACCAAACAAAAAACAACAGAGCAACTTAAATCTGGCACTGCTTAAAATAAAGTCTCATTCTTTTTTATTTTATTATTTCTCTTTCTTTCTTTTCCTTTATCTTTTCTCACTGAGCTGTTTCAGCATTCCTTTTCATTCCTTTCCTTTTCTTTTCTTTTCTTTTCTTTTACCATACCGGTCACCCCTCTACTAAGGTGTGACAACAGAGAGTGTTTGTCACAGCCTTATAAAGAGGTTCCAGCAGGAGCAGCCAGTTGGCACTGATTGGCCTCGTGAACTCTGGGATGTGGAGTTCCCAGGGGCAGCCGTGCCTCACCGGGGTCGCCCTCTGCTGGCAGGAATCATAACAGGCCAACGCAGTACAGTGTTTGTTTGTTGTTGTTGTCAAACTTTTTGATATTAAAACTCGCCTTCATTTAATATTTGCAAGTGTTTACAGTCACAAAGTCAATCATACTTTGATTTGACCTTATTGTTCTTGTTGTGTGTCAGTGTAGCAGATGTGATCATTTACTTTAATTATTTTAATTAGTTTAGTGATACCTTTTGTTATTCATTTTAAATAATATTCCCCCCTTTTATATTTCATTCTGAGAGTTCTTAGCAGTTCTATATGGCATGTGGGAGTACCAGAGTGTTTTGTTTATTCTCTGCACTCGTGGTTTTCCTCCTGTCGTTGCTTTGGAGCACTTTTCTCCTCAGCCTGCAGGGAGCTCGACTGAGAGAGGTAGGCGTGTGTAGTTCTCTTCATAAATCGCTCGTTTTGCTGGTCTAAACTGTGAATTTAGGAGCGTAATAATGAACATGGCAACATGCGAGTAATGTTTCTGAGTTTTAAAACGTTTTTATTGAGCACAGCTGCACGATGTTCAGTAAGCTGTTACCGCCCTCTGGTGGCTGAGAGAGAATTAGCGTCCTGGCTTTCGCGCCTAACTTTCATATGGTTCTGTTTGTGGTAGTCATTCTGTGAGAAGCTGTTGACGCCAATATATATTATAATCATAATCATTATAATCATAATATATATATATATATATATATATATATATATATATATATATATATATATATATATATATAATGCAGGTGAGTACTCCCATAGTCATTCTGGTTTGATTTAATTACTTTCAGTGGATGTACTAAGTGTTTGGCGGACACCAATTTGGTTTCCTTCTAATTCTATTTTATTTAATTAACAGTAAATTCATGTGGAAGATGGAAGATGTCAAGATTATAAGATATCTGACCAGAAAGCACTAATAGTGGCTACATGTGTAGAAATAAATAGGGAATTTTTTATCTGTATGTATGTATTTTAGTTGGTTGTGTTTTGCCATAGAATCTTATGTTATTAGTATATGTCTTTAATGTCATTGTTAATTGGTTTTGATATATTAATATTATATAAGTATAATGATTTCCTTATTTTTAAATATGTTTTTTTATATATATGCACATGTACTATGTATTTAGAGCTCGACTGAGAGAGGCATTTTGTGAGAAGCTATTGATGCCAATATTTTTTTCTGCTTTGCTCTAAATGTTTTTTATGCAGAACCTGAAAGGAAGAAAAATACACACAGACTCACAGACTGATTCCGGTGTCCCGAGTTTTATTACACCCACTCACAACGCAGATTATAGAAGGGTAGCGGGAGTGTAAGGACCGGCTACATCAGCTTGATAAGGGGTCCATTATTAATCTTTTTTATTTAATGATAATCAATTCTTAGGTAAAATTTTATAATGCTGATAGTCATAACTGTAGTAATGCGATGATGCTCATTTGTTCTAATATCCTAAATTAATAAATATTGCTTACTCTTAAATGCAGCAGTGTATAGTACATATTTAACATTTTGTAATTACTAAAAACACTACATTTATAGAACAGTTCACTCATGTTACATTAATCCTGTTCTTATCAGTGCTTGATATCAGAAACTGAACTCAGCTGTACTGAATGACAGTGCTATGAAGGTGCCGTGCGATCACAGGCTGCTTCACAGAACAGGCCTCAGGACTTTGAGACTGCGAGACGCCACTGGTAAGGAAGGACGCATCGAAAAACAGAAACTGCATTAAACCTTCAGGCTAAACACCAACCCTCACTGCCCAGTTCTACCATCTCCTTTCTCCAACGTCTGCTCTCCTGACTACAAACTGCATCACCACTAACTGTGAAAGTGTAAAGCTAGATCTAGTGGTTTTGTGTTTGCACATTCATAAACAAGGATTCTGCAAGGTGACAGGGCAATGTTATAATCTGATCCAACATTTTTTAAATTATGTGGAATAAACATCATGGCTCACAGTTGCTGTGCGAGTACAGAGAAAGATTCCAGATCACCATGAACCTATGATGTAGGAAAGCATTAACAGATTGTAACAGAGTAACGACATTATAGAAACCCAAAGGCAGTTAAAGTAGGGAGGAAGCCTCTGTTGCCACATGTAGTTCTGGTGCTTTGTTTTGTATTAAATGTATTAAATACATAATGACAAATATACATTACATTTACTCATTTTTATTGTTTTTTTTTACATATTTTATATAAGTAGCTTTTGCTTTTAAATTTTGTGTAAATTTCATGATAAAGAAATGAGCCAAAAACAAATTTTACATTGATTTACATAAAAATGTATGTTTTTTCTTCTTCTGTAAAGTTTCTGTAAATGTTTTCTATCTATCTTCATGTAAATGTTTTAACGTAAGAAAAAGCTGCACTCAGGTTTTCTTACCTCTGCTGGTGCTGCTCAGCTCAGTGTCAGTGTCGTCCTGCTGCTGTGTGTCTGTTGGGTCTGTTTGTCTGTATTTATAAACTTATTCTACTTTCACTTTCAGATCTGTGCTGTATGTGTATATGGGGTATGATGTTATTCATGTATGTGAACTCAGCAAATTCACATGATCAGGAAATGTTTTACATGTAAACATAGAAAAGACACAACAAACAGCTCCATTAAGATAACAGGGTTGCCGAGTGTTTTGTTTGTGTATGTATGTGTGTTGTGTTTGAGTAACACCAGGTATTGAAGTGTGTTCTAATCTACTGCTGTTTTGTGTGCTGAATGTGAATTAGCCGTCTGGGTGTACTGGTTTTAAGGGATGTAGGTTTGGGTTAGGTGAAGCAACCCAGTAAGAACACTGGTTCTAAAACCTTTATGCTGATCTTGTGCATTTTGTTTATTAACACTGGTAGAAAACACAATTAATAGCATCTAAGTAAATTCATACATTAGTGTTTTTGTTTTGTTGTCCTGCTCTGTGTGGATCATGAAGATTTTAATAGTTGCTAATTAGCAGCAAATTAAGTGAGAAATAGAACATGCAGTATTTTACAGAAGCAAAACATTTAAATGTAGTTAAACAGACAACGATATTATTTTATTTATTTACACAGAATTAAGATCTCATAAACCTCCCCTAGTCCCAAGTCTGGACACTTTACGTTTGCTTTGTTCTGCTGTGTATTAAATAACACAGCATGTGATGTTTTTACATTTACTGGGAAACACAAAATATAAACATTTACATTTACAGTATTTAGCAGACGCTCTTATCAGTCAGAGTATGAATCTCTATCTAGTACAAACAGGTTTAAGTCCAAACTACTCTTCTACTCAAACACTGCTATAAACTAGAGCCAGTACTGATACCTAGAAAAAAACAACAAGATATAAGATTAGACACAGAGCAACACCTAGCAAGACCTGAACACCTACAGAGAAGAGAATAAATACATTACTTACAGTATCAGTGCGATACTTATCCAGAGTTCCAATATTTATATTTAGGAGGGCGTTAACAGGAGGTGTTATTGATAATATAAAACAGCACTACTGATTTTAGATACATGTTTTATCTGTGCACAAAACCATCAGCCAGGTCAGAAAGTGAAATATGATGCTCAAAGACAGTTGAAATATCTATGTAGTAATTATGAATATTTTTTTAATGGTGCAAGGCTTTCACTTGTGCACGAGAGTTGCTGTTTCTGTCCTTCTCCCTAAAAGCCAGCCAACACACCAAACCAGGAGGCAATGTATAATGTGTTTTGTTTCTATTGTGTTTGTATTTCTAAATCTTTTCCTGCATTCAAATCCATAATTTTAACATAAAATTATTTAATTTAATTGTTGATATAAATGTACAAAGATATAGGAGAATGTGAATTAAATGAACAAGACAACAAAAGAGAAGGAATTAAACATTAGTTTAAAAAGTTATGTTAATAAAAATGAATTAGGATGATAAAGTGCTGCATTATTCCAGAACCTACACTAAAGATTTCTCTTATATCCTCATAAAAGTTGGAGATTCCTGTTGCCTTTCTCTCAGAATGGGGTTGCCAGGGTCCAGCCCACGGTATTAACTCCACCTCGGGAAAGCTCAAAGATATAGGCTCTAATCTACAGCGTGGAACTCTGAAATTGATTCATGGCTTAGAATTTGGAACTTGACTTGAACTCCTACAGGAAAAGATGCGAGTTGACTTAGACTCACAAAAATAAAAAAATAAACACATCTGACTGCACACTTTGTGTTGGAAATGCCCTCTTTTCTAATCACCTCTTATTGTGTGCAGATGCCTGTGATCTCAATCTGGATCCAAACACAGCACATACATTCCTATCTCTTTCAGACGGGAACAGAAGAGTGACGTGTGTGAGAGAGTACCAGCCATATCCCAATCATCCACACAGGTTTGATAAGTGTGTACAGGTTCTCTGTACAGAAAGTTTGACTGGACGCTGTTACTGGGAGGCTGAGTGGATGGGAAAGGAGGTTACTCTATCAATGACCTATAAAAGAATTAGCAGGAAAGGAGACGGTGATGAATGTAAGTTTGGATGGAATGAAAATGCTTGGAGTCTGTGTTGCTTTTATGACCCTGAAGACTCTGAGGTCACTTATGCAGCCTGGTACAATAAGAAGGACACTGTCATACTTGACCCTCCCTCCTTCTCCAACAGAGTAGGAGTATATCTGGATTGGGTGGCGGGCACTCTGTCCTTCTACAGTATTTCACCTGACACTCACATACTGACTCACTTGCATACATTCCAGACTACATTCACTGAACCTCTGTATGCAGGGTTTAGGGTTTGGGATGGCTCCTCAGTGTCTCTGTGTCAGTTGGAGTAGCTTCTTTTGCCCTGGAGAATACCGGAATTTTTAGGCGCAGGGAATCGTTGCTTCCTTAAAGTTACCCCTGGAGCTATGAGGCTAATGTAGCTAACATGTAATGGAAGCTTATAGCTTATACCATGTGATAATAGCAGTATAAAAAAGACCGGTTTATGTTTCTCAATTGTCAGATATGTTATATATTTTATATATTTTTATGTTATGTCTTTTTTATGGGAGAAAATAGGACAAGGAAAACAATAATATTTACAATCAGGCAGTATGTGTGGTAAACAAGTACATTAAGAAGCAGGATCAACCACACAAAAGTCATGACAACAGGCAGGCAAACAAATAAAGTTACGTCTTTTTTATAGAAAACAAATCAGCAGACTGGTACTTTTAAGCTTCTTGGTTACCATTCAAATAATCACTAATTAATATGGTAATATCCTGTAGTCCAGTGAAAACTTCAAATTAAAATGTCAAATCTGTTAAAAAGAGTGTTTGGCTTGGAAACACACTTCATGCTTTTTGGCCTCATAATGGTTGCTTGAAAAGAGTGTCGAGCATCATTATGTTTACTCTTACTTCAATGGACATCTATCCATACATGATATGACCTTGAGCAGGAGCTCCAACAGGACTGGCAAGAGGTTAGAATATGCTGTCGGGGAAGTAGCGCTACTTCTTCATTCTCTTATATTGGCCTGATACGACTAGACTCTACACTGACTCACTATCATATCATGAGGTATAAAGTGGTATTATAAAGCAATATGGGCCGGAGCTAGCTGGTTAGCATGCTAACTTCAGTAGATATCTCTGTAAAGCAATATATAGACGTCTTTGACAAACCATCAAAACTGTTATTTCTTTACATTGTTCTGATCTTTTTGTTAATTTTGAAATGTTCTAGAATACAAATTTTAAATTAAAACACTGCACTCATGGTAGAGGCAAAATCTGTCAGTACCAGAACACTTTTATGCCTGCCAAAATTTTGACCAATGAAAGAATGTGAAGAACACCCATGCTTTATTTTGTTCAATTCAGCTTTTGCAGTCTAAAATCAATGTATCCAAATAAATATGATTTAGTTTAAAAATCTCAAACTCTGATGTGGACTAATTGACTATGTGTGGACACAGCCTTAGTTTATTCATTCACTCTCCGTTTGCAATCAAACGAAATTATCTGTCAAATACAGAGAAAAAAAATTCACCTCTGATTTACACGTGTACAGATGTCAGATGGTTTGATTTTATTACTGAGATTATTATTGAGTATAATATGAAGTTTATTAAAGATCAGCAGCTACAAAGCTTAATCAAGAAAAGATGTCTAGCAGAGTGTCACGGCTGGAGCGGATGGATGCGGCGAACACACTTGCGAGCTTTTAAACGAAACAGGGTTTTTAATAAACATACAGACAGACGGGCAGGTACGGCGTAACACACAACAATGAGTGACAGCGACTGAGGGCAAACAGGGGGCATAAGTACACTAACCAGGGAAAACAGCTGACAGAACTAAAGACAAAATGACAAACAGCTGAGACAGACGGGGCTAGGGCGAAGACAAGGAGCACGAGACCAAAACAAACACCACACGGACATGACAGAACGTAAACAGGGGCACGAGGACAGACAGGCATGACACAGAGAATATAAAAAGTAACATCTGTGTGGTATTTCTAGCATACTTTTTTAAATCAGGTTCCGAAAAATCTTCAAAAAGGATGAAGAATGGCCTTCTCAGCTGCCATAGTTGCAATGCTTGCATAACACAACAGGTTCAGTGCACCACTATTTCCATTTAAATAAATGTGCCGCCACGGTAGGTCACGACTGAACACAATCCAGGTTTTCATTTGACCATGCAAGAAATGGATACATTCAAATTGTTATTTGATTGTAGATGGTTCTATAAAACTGTTGCCTAAAGAACCTTTCAAGAACCATTTTAAGGGTATTCGACTTCTACCTGTTTATAATGCTCTACAAAAGTTTCCCAATTATAGAGACTTGGCAAATTTGTCTGTACAAACTGATATTTGGTAAATCTTTAGATTTTGAAAAATATTTGAGGTGTACCAAAATTCTACATATTTGTAGAATAGTCCTATTATAATTATTGTAAAGAAGTATTATTTATAGATGTATCTGTTATAATGATTGCTGTTTACAGACTGATTACTTATCTGATGTGATCTGTTATGTTTTCAATCATGGATGCTAATAAATATTTAACCCACGAGAAAGTCTTTAATCCTGAACCTGAACCCCCCTTGGCGTCAGTTTGAGCAAGGGCAAAGCCAAAGGGTGGCCACGGGTAGCCAGTTCAACCCAGCCATCTGGCCCCAATTAAACAAAGAGCGACAGTCAAGTGCCACAAGGGTCAGTTCTTGCAGTTCAGGCCTTTCCTTTTCTCATTGTAGATGTTACTTCTAGGTGATGTCATTAGGAAGCATGACATAAACTTTCATAGTTTACGCTCATGATGCAATTATACATTTCTGTTCCTACTAATAATCTACATTCGGGAGACAGACATACAAGCTGTTTGTCAGATATTTCCCGGTGGGTGTCTGAAATCAAAAAACTGAAATCAAGAGAAAACTGAAATACTGACTCTCGAATGTCATGTGCGATCTTAGACTCTAAGCTCAATTTTATTCTGCATGTACTTTTACGGAATTTAGCAGATGCTTTTATCCAGATCAAATTACAGAAGTGCTTTGTGTTCGGTGAGACTATGTATCTCTAGCTAGTACAAACAGGTTTAAGTCCAAACTACCCTTGAGCTCAAACAATGGCAGAAACATGGGCCAGTGCTGATACCTAGAGAGAAGACAACAAATAGAAGGTTAGATACAGTACAAGTGCAGTACCTAGAAATACCTTGCAATGATTCATTTCAGTAATACAGTAAATTAGTGCTTCACAAGGAGAGGTCTTTAGTCTGCATTTAAAACCATGAGAGAGTCTGCTCCTCAGACAGCCAATAGAAGTTCATTCCACCATTTGAGTGCCAGGTCAAAGAAGAGTCTTGTTGCTTGTCCTCCATGTATTTTGAGGGACGTCAGGTCAAGCCAAGCTGTACTTGAAGCTCGAAGGTCTTGAGGTAAAGATGTTTTCTCTTTGCTCTGTAATAAAACAATAAAGGACGGATACACTACATATGATATTCTACATGCTTTTAAACTATTCTGAATAACAATTCATAATTTAATTAATAAATTATATAAGGTTATATTAATGTTAAATTAATGACTGACAAATAAGTAGTTTAGAATTCAGTCTACTTCAGCCAGAGTGCAAATGAAACAAGTCTCTGACATCAGCAGTAATAAAAGTAGAGGGAGCTGCAGAATCTCCACAAAACCAACAACATAACAATCACAGAAAAAAAAATAATCTTTCTTAGTGTTTTAATTAAACTACGGGACATCGGCTTTATAAGCCAGTTTAAATCTAGGGTTAGGGTTAGGGTTAGGGTTTACGTCTAAAAACTTATCGACATTATCTCAGCCATAGTGCAACTGACAACTCTAATACATTAGCATTAATAAAATTAGGAAACACTGCTTGTTATAGCTACAGCTGATGTTAGCCTGCTGTGCGCCAAAGCCTAGCATCGCCATTAACGTTACTATGATGTTACTATGAGGGACTATGATGAACCTGACTTCAGGTGACTTACACACTCCTTATGTCCACCTTCTTCTTTTCTGCTGCCATCCTCACTCGCTTTTAACCCCCATGTGTCTCCTATGTTGCACCTGAGTCTTACACAGTAAGTCTTGCATATGACTGGAAGGTTTTTCCTTCTAGTTTTGGTGCTGCTAACAACCAAACGTAGCTACAGAGTCTCGCGAGACAGCAGGGACAGGCACAACCCATCACACTGGCCATATGTGTTACGGGCAGGTAGGACTGGAATAGAGAATGTGGTTTAACACCTCTGCACCTCTAGGTTAATGAGACGTTGACAGGTCTGGTTTATTTGAGGGGTAACAAATTATTGGTGGGGACACTTTATTAATTGCTGGATGTTGGTGAGGACATGTCCTCTCCGTCCATGCTAATTCTACGCCCTCGACTGCCTTAAGGTAGAAAGGAAGAAGTGGAAGAAATGGTCCATTCTTGAGTGCTGCTGTACTCTGGATTGGTTACGAGCACCTGGGTGGCCCCCTGAGAGAGGAGGGGCCAGATCCACCGGATATTGTAGAAGAGATATCTACATGACAGAGTCAGGTTCGCAATATGTGACGAGAAGAACGATAACCGGTCATCCAGAATCACCCCAAACTCAGTTCAGCTTTTATTAGACAGTCAAGATCAGATGAAATCATTTCCCAGAGTGACAGTGTATTTATGTGGTTAACTGGTTAATAATACTATTATAATGATATTATATGTATATGCTGTGCTCTTCTGACTAGCTTCCAACAAATTCTGAAGACCTTCAAACTACAAATGACCTGCAGGTAAAAAACCTAATTAAAAAGGATGAGAACGATGTCTCCTCTTACTTGGACCTCCCCAGTTTCTCTGATAGTCTGCTGAGGCCAAAGCTAGAGGTCAGTCTTGCTCACTGCTGTCCTGGTGGCCTACCGGCAGTTAAACAGAGTTTTATACAAAAATCCACTTTTCATCACTGGTTTTCATAAATTCAAGGTATACGTGAGTTTGAAGGGGAAAAATATACGTTTAGCCCCCACGTCCCCCACGGCTGGATTATTCGTGGCGAGCTGCACTCCCTCTGTTTGTCCACTGGGTGGCAGTGCAGGACAACAAAGCCACAGAAGAGGAACAGACGGTAACCACAGCAACAACCAACAGTGTGGAGAAAACAAACGAAAGATTAAGATTAAACAGTGAAATAAAGATTAAATCAGTCACAGTTTCAGCAGAACTGACCTGAACTGACCCAGAGACTGACCCGCCACATCCGGGTCTCCCCACAGAGCACGCGGGTGCATGCTGGGAAATGACGTTCTGAGCTCCGGATTCTCAGAGGCCGACTGCGAACGTTCGCGGCGCGCGCTGCTGTGTTCTCGCGGTGCTTCGCGCAGTCCTGCGGCGGAGTCTCGGGCCGCGCTCCAATCGGCGGGCTGGGTGAGTGCGTAGGGAGCTCAGCTAGGAAGCTCAGCCGGCGGGAGCGGAGAGCGCAGCGCCGTCTGCTGGCGGCTTCTAGAACTTTCCATTCACTTCTCCACAGAGAGCATTCAAACACACAGAACTGAAACAGAGCGCTGTGGCTGTGAACGCTCAGGTACGAGTGAACTACAACACCCATAATGCAGTGCTGCTGCTGATTTATAGAGATTAATGAGAGTGACGTCATGAGGGCGACACACATTGTAGTTCTTTTGTCTAAAGTCGAGATTAAAGTTACATTTATAGAAAACAATGTGTAGTTTACAACTTTTTAAATAAAACCACATACAGTAAATAAAAACAGATGATAAATATACGACCCTTAATAAAAAAGACATCAATTAAAATAAATACTCTTATAATCCGCCGGTCATTCTGATACGGAGTGGAGGTGATGCAGATAACAGGTTCTACAGCAGAACGCAGAACCCACGTTTGATTATATTTGGCAGTACAGTGACTATTAAAAACAACAAATAGTGTGTTTTACCCACAAAACAGACTACAAAACTGTATACGCCCGGCTGACGTCACTACTACACATCTCACAAGGGTTCGTAGTTCAGTTGTAGTTTAATATTTGCAGAAAACTTACAGCTTTCAACCAGCAGGTGGTGCACTTTCACTCCACACTCCACTAACTGGTTAGCATTACTGCTACTGAGAGCTGATTGGTTAGCATTACTGCTACCAAGAACTGATTGGTTAGCATTACTGCTACTGAGTGCTGATTGGTTAGTATTACTGCTACTGAGAGCTGATTGGTTAGCATTACTGCTACTGAGAGCTGAATGGTTAGCATTACTGCTACCAAGAACTGATTGGTTAGCATTACTGCTACTGAGCGCTGACTGGTTAGCATTACTGCTACCAAGAACTGATTGGTTAGCATTACTGCTACTGAGCGCTGACTGGTTAGCATTACTGCTACCAAGAACTGATTGGTTAGCATTACTGCTACTGAGAGCTGATTGGTTAGCATTACTGCTACTGAGCACTGAATGGTTAGCATTACTGCTACCAAGAACTGATTGGTTAGCATTACTGCTACTGAGAGCTGATTGGTTAGCATTACTGCTACTGAGAGCTGACTGGTTAGCATTACTGCTACTGAGCACCGACTGGTTAGCATTACTGCTACTGAGCGCTGACTGGTTAGCATTACTGCTACTGAGAGCTGACTGGTTAGCATTACTGCTACTGAGCACTGAATGGTTAGCATTACTGCTACTGAGTGCTGATTGGTTAGTATTACTGCTACTGAGAGCTGATTGGTTAGCATTACTGCTACTGAGAGCTGATTGGTTAGCATTACTGCTACCTAGAACTGATTGGTTAGCATTACTGCTACTGAGCACCGACTGGTTAGCATTACTGCTACTGAGCGCTGACTGGTTAGCGTTACTGCTACTGAGAGCTGATTGGTTAGCGTTACTGCTACTGAGAGCTGACTGGTTAGCATTACTGCTACTGAGCACCGACTGGTTAGCATTACTGCTACCAAGAACTGATTGGTTAGCATTACTGCTACTGAGAGCTGACTGGTTAGCATTACTGCTACTGAGCGCTGACTGGTTAGCATTACTGCTACTGAGCGCTGACTGGTTAGCATTACTGCTACTGAGAGCTGACTGGTTAGCATTACTGCTACTGAGAGCTGATTGGTTAGCATTACTGCTACCAAGAACTGATTGGTTAGCATTACTGCTACTGAGCACCGACTGGTTAGCATTACTGCTACTGAGCGCTGACTGGTTATTGTTACTGCTACTGAGAGCTGATTGGTTAGTGTTACTGCTACTGAGAGCTGATTGGTTAGCATTACTGCTACTGAGCGCTGATTGGTTATTGTTACTGCTACTGAGAGCTGATTGGTTAGCATTACTGCTACTGAGAGCTGATTGGTTAGTGTTACTGCTACCGGGAGCTGATTGGTTAGCATTACTGCTACTGAGAGCTGATTGGTTAGTGTTACTGCTACTGAGAGCTGATTGGTTATTGTTACTGCTACTGAGAGCTGATTGGTTATTGTTACTGCTACCGAGAGCTGATTGGTTATTGTTACTGCTACTGAGAGCTGATTGGTTAGTGTTACTGCTACCGGGAGCTGATTGGTTAGCATTACTGCTACTGAGAGCTGATTGGTTAGCATTACTGCTACTGAGAGCTGATTGGTTAGCGTTACTGCTACTGAGAGCTGATTAGTTAGTATTACTGCTACTGAGAGCTGATTGGTTAGTGTTACTGCTACCGGGAGCTGATTGGTTATTGTTACTGCTACTGGGAGCTGATTGGTTAGCGTTACTGCTACTGAGAGCTGATTGGTTAGTGTTACTGCTACCGGGAGCTGATTGGTTAGTGTTACTGCTACTGAGAGCTGATTGGTTAGTGTTACTGCTACTGAGAGCTGATTGGTTAGTGTTACTGCTACTGAGAGCTGATTGGTTAGCGTTACTGCTACTGAGAGCTGATTGGTTAGTGTTACTGCTACTGAGAGCTGATTGGTTAGCGTTACTGCTACTGAGAGCTGATTGGTTAGCGTTACTGCTACTGAGAGCTGATTGGTTAGTGTTACTGCTACCGAGAGCTGATTGGTTAGCGTTACTGCTACTGAGAGCTGATTGGTTAGTATTACTGCTACTGAGAGCTGATTGGTTAGTGTTACTGCTACTGAGAGCTGATTGGTTAGCGTTACTGCTACTGAGAGCTGATTGGTTAGCGTTACTGCTACTGAGAGCTGATTGGTTAGCGTTACTGCTACTGAGAGCTGATTGGTTAGTGTTACTGCTACTGAGAGCTGATTGGTTAGCGTTACTGCTACTGAGAGCTGATTGGTTAGTATTACTGCTACTGAGAGCTGATTGGTTAGCGTTACTGCTACTGAGAGCTGATTGGTTAGTGTTACTGCTACTGAGAGCTGATTGGTTAGCGTTACTGCTACTGAGAGCTGATTGGTTAGTATTACTGCTACTGAGAGCTGATTGGTTAGTGTTACTGCTACTGAGAGCTGATTGGTTAGTGTTACTGCTACTGAGAGCTGATTGGTTAGTGTTACTGCTACTGAGAGCTGATTGGTTAGTGTTACTGCTTGCTCCAGCGCTAACTGCTGCACGGTTTAAAGTGGAATGGAATGGAAAGCTAACATGAGCCTTGAGAGGTTCTCAAATTCAGTGTGGTGATGTGGTACTAGATAACAGACAGACACATGCCCCCCCCCCTGGTGCCCCAGGGGCTCTAATCAGACTCTGTCCAGGTGGGGACACCTTGATGACTCTTTTGAAATCTGGAAGCAATATGGCATCACATCAACATGGAAGCTCTAGAGCCCCCCCGGGGACAACCCCGACTATATGTGCTGTTACGTTGTGACAACGTTGTGACAACGTTGTGACAACCAATTGTTTTGGTCCCCACAACGCTGTCACAACACTGAATCGTACTACCACGGAAAGTTGTCACTATGTTACATGACAACGTTGTGGCATCGTTGCGCACTACTTAGGGCGCTAGGGCGTAGTGGAGGAGCTGGCGGATTGGAGCGCGCCCCCTGCCTGCCGTCCTTCCTTCTTCCTGGGGCTGTTTGAGGTAACGTACGGGATTAATGCAGTGTTCAGAAAGCAGCCCGACGGAGCGCGCGACGGAGAGCAGGAGGGGAGAGAGAGAGCGCGAGCGAGCGAGAGAGAGAGAGAGAGAGAGAAAGATCAAAAGTCCACTTTGAGACGCTGAAAATGGCACGCGGCGCCACGTACGGGCGGAGAAGAGGGCGCGCGGCGAGATGAGGACCTGTTTGAGCGCGCGGCGCGGATAAGTTGGCTATTTTGGAGCGCGGCTGTAAAAGTTAGCCGAGAAGAGACAACAGAGCCCTCATCCGGGTAAGTGGGGCAGCTTCACCTCCCGTGAACATAAAAGAGGAGAGAAGAGAAGAAAAGAAAGGGGAAGAGAAGAAAGGAGGAGCGCGCGAGCGCTCGTGCTTTGTGTTTATGCGTGAGATGAAGCTGGACAGGGGGCTTCTTATTGGAATTGTCCGGTCCACCTTAAATGGGGCAGCAGTTACATTCTGGCGCCTGAGGCTGTAAATACCGTTTAAGGTGGACCGGACAATTCCAATAAGAAGCTGATAGTATTGAAAGCGGACCTGAACTTTATTGACACCCCCGGGGCCCTTAAGGTGGTCTTAAGGTGGATCCTTTAAAGGGCAAGTCTGCATGTAAATCACTGTGGCCATCTAAAGGCCGCTTGCTGGCTCAGAACATCGAACTCAGAACCGAACGTGAAAGGGGTGTGCATGGGTGCCAGGGGAACTCCAGAAAATGCTCAAAATTTCCTGCTAGGAGTGGTTCCACCGTCCTACGGAAACCTAAAAGCTCCTCACAGAAAGTTCTTACAGTAGATGTTATAAATACACTGTCTGATTCTGAGACGCTGTTTATGATAGTTTAGAGAAGATCTCAGTCTTAAACTCCATTCATGGTGGAGGGATACATTCAGGACGCTGTGAGGTTCAAATAGTCCCCAAAGAAAACCTAGTATTTTCAGATCTTCCACATTTTACCATCAACATTCAGATAAACTCAGAAGGTGAACGTGTAGGTGGGTTTGGATCGGTACAGGACCAAAGCAGGACTTCTAACCCAATCATTCACATCTTTTTCTTTTTTATTTATTAATTTATTAATTTATTATGTATTAATTATTTACATTTCACTGTGAAAGTTTGTTTTTGCCAATCAACTAATCCACCAAGCCACCAATCAACTAACCCAACGACCCACCAATCAACTAACCAACCAACCCACCAACCCACCAATCAACTAACCCACCAACCCACCAATCAACTAACCCAACAACCCATCAATCAACTAACCCAACAATCAACTAACCCAACAACCCACCAATCAACTAACCAACCAACCCACCAATCAACTAACCCAACAACCCACCAATCAACTAACCAACTAACCCACCAACCCACCAATCAACTAACCCACCAACCCACCAATCAACTAACCCAACAACCCATCAATCAACTAACCCACCAATCAACTAACCCAACAACCCACCAATCAACTAACCCAACAACCCACCAATCAACTAACCCAACAACCCACCAATCAACTAACCCACCAATCAACTAACCCAACAACCCACCAATCAACTAACCCAACAACCCACCAATCAACTAACCAACTAACCCACCAACCCACCAATCAACTAACCCACCAACCCACCAATCAACTAACCCAACAACCCATCAATCAACTAACCCAACAATCAACTAACCCAACAACCCACCAATCAACTAACCCAACAACCCACCAATCAACTAACCAACCAACCCACCAATCAACTAACCCAACAACCCACCATCAACTAACCAACTAACCCAACAACCCACCAATCAACTAACCAACCAACCCACCAATCAACTAACCCACCAATCAACTAACCCACCAACCCACTAATCAAATAATCAACTGTTTTCACTCATAAGTATGTTGAGAGTATCACAAAAACATAATGCTGCAATATTTGATTTGATTAAGAAGATTTTGAAGATAAATAAAGTGAAACTAATCGATTAAAAGTAAGTAAAAATGACTATAAAGTCTTAGAAGTGAAGTTATTAAATTTAAAATTAATAACAGAACAGTTAAAACTAGCATTAAATAAAACAGATGCAATAAATTAGTGATATAGAATAAAGGAAGTGATGTAAACTAAAGCAGTGTCCGGCTCAGTGGAGGTGGTCAGCACTTCAGAACTCCAGCGAGAAGTTTCGGACTCTCCTGTAAAGAGTTTGCTGGTTCAGTAGATCCGGTGGTTCTGATGAGTATCGTTACTTACAGACAGTGTAGGTGTGATATACGGTGGCGAATGACTGAAGAGCACCATATACATAAAAACCAAGCCGTGAGTTTCCCGTCGCTCAGCCAGACAGCGGGCGGTGAGGAGTGAGCGCTGCTGTGAGGGTCTCCAGTGATGGACTGGATCTGCTGGATTACATCACCGAGGTCTGTGGTGGATGAGAGGGTCGTGTACATTGAGGAGCACAACATCTCCTCACCCTCTAGTTAGAACTCAGCCGCAGTGCTATAACAGAGCCGTATGTAAATGGTCTCTGCTCTGATTGGCTGATCTGTATTGTCCAGACTGGATCTGTAGTGGTCAGTACTGGGTGAGTAGTGGAAGCTAAGCTGCTGGACTGTATGATGACTGTAGTGCTGAAGTCTGTCTGAGGAATGAGTATTGACTGTTTATTGATTGTGTACTGATCAGTACTGATACTGATATCAGCCGTACTGTTGGAGCTGTAGTGTTGGAGCAGTAGTGTTGGAGCCGTAGTGTTGGAGCAGTAGTGTTGGAGCAGTAGTGTTGGAGCCGTAGTGTTGGAGCAGTAGTGTTGGCGCCGTAGTGTTGGAGCTGTACTGTTGGAGCTGTAGTGGTGGCGGCGTAGTGTTGGAGCTGTAGTGTTGGAGCTGTAGTGTTGGAGCTGTAGTGTTGGAGCTGTAGTGTTGGAGCTGTAGTGTTGGAGCTGTAGTGTTGGAGCAGTAGTGTTGGAGCCGTAGTGTTGGAGCAGTAGTGTTGGCGCCGTAGTGTTGGAGCTGTACTGTTGGAGCTGTACTGTTGGAGCTGTAGTGTTGGAGCTGTAGTGTTGGAGCCGTAGTGTTGGAGCAGTAGTGTTGGCGCCGTAGTGTTGGAGCTGTACTGTTGGAGCTGTAGTGGTGGCGGCGTAGTGTTGGAGCTGTAGTGTTGGAGCTGTAGTGTTGGAGCTGTAGTGTTGGAGCTGTAGTGTTGGAGCTGTAGTGTTGGAGCTGTAGTGTTGGAGCAGTAGTGTTGGAGCTGTAGTGTTGGAGCTGTAGTGTTGGAGCTGTAGTGTTGGAGCCGTAGTGTTGGAGCCGTAGTGTTGGAGCTGTAGTGTTGGAGCTGTAGTGTTGGAGCTGTAGTGTTGGAGCAGTAGTGTTGGAGCTGTAGTGTTGGAGCTGTACTGTTGGCGCCGTAGTGTTGGAGCTGTACTGTTGGAGCTGTAGTGGTGGCGGCGTAGTGTTGGAGCTGTAGTGTTGGCGCCGTACTGTTGGAGCTGTAGTGTTGGAGCTGTAGTGTTGGAGCAGTAGTGTTGGAGCAGTAGTGTTGGAGCTGTAGTGTTGGAGCTGTACTGTTGGAGCTGTAGTGTTGGAGCTGTAGTGTTGGAGCTGTAGTGTTGGAGCAGTAGTGTTGGAGCAGTAGTGTTGGAGCTGTAGTGTTGGAGCTGTAGTGTTGGAGCCGTAGTGTCGGAGCCGTAGTGTTGGAGCCGTACTGTTGGAGCCGTACTGTTGGAGCAGTAGTGTTGGAGCCGTAGTGTTGGAGCCGTAGTGTTGGAGCCGTAGTGTTGGAGCTGTAGTGTTGGCGCCGTACTGTTGGAGCAGTAGTGTTGGAGCCGTAGTGTTGGAGCCGTAGTGTTGGAGCCGTAGTGTTGGAGCCGTAGTGTTGGAGCAGTAGTGTTGGCGGCGTACTATTGGAGCTGTAGTGTTGGCGGCGTACTGTTGGAGCTGTAGTGTTGGCGCCGTACTGTTGGAGCCGTAGTGTTGGAGCCGTAGTGTTGGAGCCGTAGTGTTGGAGCCGTAGTGTTGGAGCCGTAGTGTTGGAGCAGTAGTGTTGGAGCCGTAGTGTTGGAGCCGTAGTGTTGGAGCCGTAGTGTTGGAGCCGTAGTGTTGGAGCCGTAGTGTTGGAGCTGTAGTGTTGGCGCCGTACTGTTGGAGCAGTAGTGTTGGCGCCGTACTGTTGGAGCAGTAGTGTTGGAGCCGTAGTGTTGGAGCCGTAGTGTTGGAGCCGTAGTGTTGGAGCCGTAGTGTTGGAGCCGTAGTGTTGGCGCCGTAGTGTTGGAGCCGTAGTGTTGGAGCCGTAGTGTTGGAGCCGTAGTGTTGGAGCCGTAGTGTTGGAGCCGTAGTGTTGGCGCCGTAGTGTTGGAGGCGTACTGTTGGAGGCGTACTGTTGGAGCCGTAGTGTTGGAGCCGTAGTGTTGGAGCCGTAGTGTTGGAGCCGTAGTGTTGGCGCCGTAGTGTTGGAGCAGTAGTGTTGGAGCCGTAGTGTTGGAGCCGTAGTGTTGGAGCCGTAGTGTTGGAGCCGTAGTGTTGGCGCCGTAGTGTTGGCGCCGTACTGTTGGAGCTGTAGTGTTGGCGCCGTACTGTTGGAGCCGTAGTGTTGGAGCCGTAGTGTTGGAGCAGTAGTGTTGGAGCCGTAGTGTTGGAGCCGTAGTGTTGGAGTTGTAGTGTTGGAGTTGTAGTGTTGGAGTTGTAGTGTTGGAGCCGTACTGTTGGAGCCGTACTGTTGGAGCCGTACTGTTGGAGCCGTACTGTTGGAGCCGTACTGTTGGAGCCGTACTGTTGGAGCCGTAGTGTTGGCGCCGTAGTGTTGGCGCCGTAGTGTTGGAGTTGTACTGTTGGAGCCGTACTGTTGGAGCCGTAGTGTTGGAGCCGTAGTGTTGGAGCCGTAGTGTTGGAGCCGTAGTGTTGGAGCCGTAGTGTTGGAGTTGTACTGTTGGAGCCGTAGTGTTGGCGCCGTAGTGTTGGCGCCGTAGTGTTGGAGCCGTAGTGTTGGAGCCGTAGTGTTGGAGCCGTAGTGTTGGAGCCGTAGTGTTGGAGCCGTAGTGTTGGAGCCGTAGTGTTTGGAGCAGTAGTGTTGGAGCCGTACTGTTGGCGCCGTAGTGTTGGCGCCGTAGTGTTGGCGCCGTAGTGTTGGAGCCGTAGTGTTGGAGCCGTAGTGTCGGAGCAGTAGTGTCGGAGCAGTAGTGTCGGAGCAGTAGTGTCGGAGCAGTAGTGTCGGAGCAGTAGTGTCGGAGCTGTACTGTTGGCGCCGTAGTGTTGGCGCCGTAGTGTTGGCGCCGTAGTGTTGGCGCCGTAGTGTTGGCGCCGTAGTGTTGGAGCCGTACTGTTGGAGCCGTACTGTTGGAGCCGTACTGTTGGAGCCGTACTGTTGGAGCCGTAGTGTTGGAGCCGTAGTGTTGGAGCCGTACTGTTGGAGCCGTACTGTTGGAGCCGTAGTGTTGGAGCCGTAGTGTCGGAGCCGTAGTGTCGGAGCCGTAGTGTCGGAGCCGTAGTGTCGGAGCAGTAGTGTCGGAGCCGTACTGTTGGAGCCGTAGTGTCGGAGCAGTAGTGTCGGAGCAGTAGTGTCGGAGCCGTAGTGTCGGAGCCGTAGTGTCGGAGCCGTAGTGTCGGAGCCGTAGTGTCGGAGCAGTAGTGTCGGAGCAGTAGTGTCGGAGCCGTAGTGTCGGAGCAGTAGTGTCGGAGCAGTAGTGTCGGAGCCGTAGTGTCGGCGCCGTAGTGTCGGCGCCGTAGTGTCGGAGCCGTAGTGTCGGAGCCGTAGTGTCGGAGCCGTAGTGTCGGAGCCGTAGTGTCGGAGCCGTAGTGTCGGAGCCGTACTGTCGGAGCCGTACTGTCGGAGCCGTACTGTCGGAGCCGTAGTGTCGGAGCCGTAGTGTCGGAGCCGTAGTGTCGGAGCAGTAGTGTCGGAGCCGTAGTGTCGGAGCCGTAGTGTCGGAGCCGTACTGTCGGAGCCGTAGTGTCGGAGCCGTACTGTCGGAGCCGTAGTGTCGGAGCCGTAGTGTCGGAGCCGTAGTGTCGGAGCCGTAGTGTCGGAGCCGTAGTGTCGGAGCCGTAGTGTCGGAGCAGTAGTGTCGGAGCAGTAGTGTCGGAGCCGTACTGTTGGAGCCGTACTGTTGGAGCCGTACTGTTGGAGCCGTACTGTTGGAGCCGTACTGTTGGAGCCGTAGTGTTGGAGCCGTAGTGTTGGAGCCGTAGTGTTGGAGCCGTAGTGTTGGAGCCGTAGTGTCGGAGCCGTAGTGTCGGAGCCGTAGTGTCGGAGCCGTAGTGTCGGAGCCGTAGTGTCGGAGCCGTACTGTCGGAGCAGTAGTGTCGGAGCCGTAGTGTCGGAGCCGTAGTGTCGGAGCCGTAGTGTCGGAGCCGTAGTGTCGGAGCCGTACTGTTGGAGTTGTACTGTTGGAGCTGTAGTGTTGGAGTTGTACTGTTAGAGCTGTAGTGTTGGAGCTGTACTGTTGGAGTTGTACTGTTGGAGTTGTACTGTTGGAGTTGTACTGTTGGAGTTGTACTGTTTGAGCTGTAGTGTTGGAGTTGTACTGTTGGAGCCGTACTGTTGGAGTTGTACTGTTGGAGCCGTAGTGTTGGAGCAGTAGTGTTGGAGTTGTACTGTTGGAGCTGTAGTGTTGGAGTTGTACTGTTGGAGTTGTACTGTTGGAGCAGTAGTGTTGGAGCTGTAGTGTTGGAGCTGTAGTGTTGGAGTTGTACTGTTGGAGTTGTACTGTTGGAGTTGTACTGTTGGAGCCGTAGTGTTGGAGCCGTAGTGTTGGAGTTGTACTGTTGGAGCTGTAGTGTTGGAGTTGTACTGTTGGAGTTGTACTGTTGGAGCAGTAGTGTTGGAGCTGTAGTGTTGGAGCTGTAGTGTTGGAGTTGTACTGTTGGAGTTGTACTGTTGGAGTTGTAGTGTTGGAGCCGTAGTGTTGGAGCCGTAGTGTTGGAGCCGTAGTGTTGGAGTTGTACTGTTGGAGCTGTAGTGTTGGAGTTGTACTGTTGGAGTTGTACTGTTGGAGCTGTAGTGTTGGAGCTGTAGTGTTGGAGCTGTAGTGTTGGAGCCGTAGTGTTGGAGCCGTAGTGTTGGAGTTGTAGTGTTGGAGCTGTAGTGTTGGAGCTGTAGTGTTGGAGCAGTAGTGTTGGAGCAGTAGTGTTGGAGTTGTACTGTTGGAGTTGTACTGTTGGAGTTGTAGTGTTGGAGCTGTAGTGTTGGAGCTGTAGTGTTGGAGCAGTAGTGTTGGAGCTGTAGTGTTGGAGCTGTAGTGTTGGAGCTGTAGTGTTGGAGCCGTAGTGTTGGAGCCGTAGTGTTGGAGCCGTAGTGTTGGAGCCGTAGTGTTGGAGTTGTACTGTTGGAGCTGTAGTGTTGGAGCAGTAGTGTTGGAGCAGTAGTGTTGGAGCCGTAGTGTTGGAGCTGTAGTGTTGGAGCAGTAGTGTTGGAGCAGTAGTGTTGGAGCAGTAGTGTTGGAGCTGTAGTGTTGGAGCAGTAGTGTTGGAGCAGTAGTGTTGGAGCAGTAGTGTTGGAGCAGTAGTGTTGGAGTTGTACTGTTGGAGCTGTAGTGTTGGAGTTGTACTGTTGGAGCTGTAGTGTTGGAGCAGTAGTGTTGGAGCAGTAGTGTTGGAGCTGTACTGTTGGAGCTGTACTGTTGGAGCTGTACTGTTGGAGCTGTAGTGTTGGAGTTGTACTGTTGGAGCTGTACTGTTGGAGCTGTACTGTTGGAGTTGTACTGTTGGAGCTGTAGTGTTGGAGCTGTAGTGTTGGAGCTGTAGTGTTGGAGTTGTACTGTTGGAGCTGTACTGTTGGAGCTGTACTGTTGGAGCTGTACTGTTGGAGCTGTAGTGTTGGAGTTGTACTGTTGGAGCAGTAGTGTTGGAGTTGTACTGTTGGAGCTGTACTGTTGGAGTTGTACTGTTGGAGCTGTTCACACTAACACACCTGGAGTGTAAATGGTGGTCCTTGAATCTGCTGTTATTTGACTGCTGAACAACACGTCCCACCGTGATCTCACAATCGTGATAGAATTGATTTTGATATTGAAAGTTATTGATTATTGTCCAGCTCTACTGTCTCAGCTCTCATACTGACTGGAACTGGAGGGTTTTGATTTTGGGGGTGTGTTTTGTTAGAGGACGGCACTACAGGAGCTGAAACTGGTGGTGTTTAGTCTCAGACTGGTGGTGATTAGTCTCAGACTGGTGGTGTTTAGTCTCAGACTGGTGGTGTTTAGTC